>UYYA01004293.1:8687-127750 GCA_900624975.1 Angiostrongylus costaricensis
GGCTCTGAAGAAGGCGATACTGCCGAAACGTCAGCTAGCGTTGTATTGTATTGTGTTTTTATGGAAGTAAATGTATGCTGTTTAAAAACCTCGCGATTGCTGAACAAGAAAACGGCACTTAGATGACTTGAAGCAGAAATATGTTGCGTACAATGAATGGCATGCCGAAGCTCTTCACCTCATCAAACGTACATGAAATGACAATAGAGTTGACTAGCCAGTGAGATGTATGGAACCTAAGACTGCATTCAAGTGAGGGGCTCCATATCGCAGTAGCCTTATCACCCATCTCACACGTAAACCGATCAAAACGTTTTTGAGAATGCAGACTAATATCAATCACAATTCTTTAGGACATTTCTAACAATACATTTCTATTTCACTGCAGTTTCTTTATTTAACGTGTTTTATTTACTTATTTAACGTGAGTAACGTGTTAACCACCACACCATGCGGGTCCTTCGTTTCTCCTGTCTCAGCTAGTTCTATTGATCTTTTGCCATCAGCAATCACCCTTCAACGGGATTGATCTGTGGAGCCCACATCGGCATTGAACCCAATTAAGCTAGGGCTGTTGTTGAATTCACAATGTTTACTTTTTATTTTCTGCCTTCTATTATTTTTATGGCAGAGTATTAAGCGAAATAAACATTGTGAATTCAACTACAGCCTCATCTTAACTGGGTTCAATGCCGATGCGGGCTCCCCAGATCAATCCTATTGACGGGTGATTGCTGATGGCAAAAGATCGATAGAACTAGCGGAGAGACAGGCGAAACGAAGGACCCGCATGGTGTGGTGGTGAACGCGTTAATACCTGGAAAGGGCAATAGCGCAGCGCGTTCGTTCCCCACCATAGACACCTGCTGTCTGGAGTTTTGCAAATAACTCGGCAATCTTGTGGTTGTATTTCGCTTAATACCATGCCATAAAAATAATAGAAGGCAGAAAATAAAAAGTAAACATTGTAACTTTTTACTGTTTACACTTTCCATGCGTCTTCCTTTTTTTCTACTACGCTATTTGACATCCCATGTATGACAATGTGCGAATCACAACACTTGCGTTCGATTCATTTCCTCGCATCCACCATCCACCGAAATCTTCGAACGTTTTCCGTGTGGCTTCAGCTTCTGCTTGAGGATCTTTCATCTTCGTCACAAGTGTCGAATGCTGATGGAGTCTGTTCTTTCTGCAGACCTGAGATAGCCGGTTTTAAGACGTTGTCGCTTGGATTAGAGGAAGCGACCTCGTCGCAAACAGCACTAGTATCAGTTTGCTGAGGGAGGAAGGATGAGAGAGGCTTGGTGGACCCAGTCCGTGGTCGAAACAGCGTCTGAATAGGTTGGACCGTCCGCGTAATAAACAAGATCATCACCACTTTGCTGCCCACTCCCTTTCCATGCAACATGCACTTTTAATACACAATTAGAATATTTTTTCTCCATTAGTGAAACGGCTTAAAAGGGAATATTTCTTGAGTTAACTGCAACCACTTTTAGTCTGCTTGGCATGTTTTTAAACATGTAGGAGTCGTGAAGTTTTTGATAAAAGACCACACGACGAGCCTACCTTATTTTTCAGTAACGAACTCGTCTCTTCCACTATGTAATTTGTCGACGGTGTAGAAACGTTTGCAAGAGAATTCAAGTACATTTGAATCCTGAACTCATCAAGATTCTCTCCACGTGGTCATAGTGGATTCTGAATGGGTTCACCAAACAAGTTTAAGTGGCTGATGGAAAGACAGCCGTAAAAAATAGAACTATTGGAAAAGAATGGTGTCAGTCCAAAACAGGAGAAACAAAAATTGCAAGTGAAATTTTGTAATCTTGCTGACATCTGAGGAATAACACGCCTTCCGCTCACTTGTTTCCACGATAGGTTTTGGCTTGTCGTAGCTTTCAATGTCTTGTGTCTTACTGTGTCAGTGAATCGGTGGACCAGTAACCTCTCAGAACGGATTCTTGTCATAACGATATAACAGAACTTTTTATAGCTTTTCATTCTCATCTTTCACAACCGGTTCGCAATATTAGTCCCATAAATAAACTACTTATTGTGCTCTGCGCATTAAAACGTGGGCAGTCGAGCGGCACCGAAGTTATCAACCATAAGCATTTCGTCCAATCAGTCCTTACTATCATCTTAATCCTCATCATCGGTATCATATTGTTAGAGTTCTTCGACGAGATAGTCAAATATTTCTCGCTATTCACGGCGTCTGCAGCTTCTTCCTTGTCCTCGTTGAGCAGTCGGTGATTGAGCAGCGTGAGTCGTTATGGTTAAGCATACGTTTAACATGGTATGACTGGATATAAGACATATATGAAGATATAAGTATGTTGAAGGTATATCGCTAAATAGACTACCAGAGGGCAAGAGCTGATTGTGGGTGAGTTTTTCACTAAACACAAAAGATGGAAATGTTCAAACACGGTTAAATACGTGGAGGAAGCAGAAATTAAAAGAAATTAGAAGGGGGAGAGAATATGCATTGCATAGGAAAAATTCAGAAAAAGCATGGACACCTTATGTATCATTTCAGATTCTGTTCGTTGAGTTGAACACGTAGCACAACGTCTATTACAAATTTCCTATTATGCCCTTTATTTTCGCCATTTTTAAAAAGAGAATTTGAATATCCGGACTGGGTAATGACAATATGTAGAGGATGAATTCCTTGCAAAGAGATTTATGAATGATCTTAGAATAGATGTGAGACTTCATTGTTAGAGGTGACCCAAATTTTCCTGTTTTGTGCTTTTCAGTACATTAACTGCATGTTCAATATTATCTGTGTACTCACAAGTACACCTTCATAAGCAGCGTGAAAATCATTACGTGTGAAGGACAAAGTTTTTGGTTAGGACTAATTTCTCAAGGATAAGACATGCGTCAAGGTGACTCAATACGTTTTTGGCCTCTGAGATGATTTTTGGGGCCTATCGATGTAGCAACTTAGGTTTCCTGTTTTCCGAAGGTTAATCTGCTACCAGTTTTCTGACTCGCTAAATGTGTTCATCATTACGTTTATAAAACTTAATAGGCAGTATGCCTCGATAGAAACAAAGAGTCCATCTTCTGGACCAACCTACGTTTTGTTGCAAACGCATGGGCGCGCTTCTTGCTGGATATGAACCATAACATAAGAGAACATCAGGATAAACCGTAGATTGCTCACGTGATCACACTAATTGATGTATAGGAGCTGTGAATTGAAACTCATTTTGTTTAGCGAAGTATTACATGTTCGACAATTTCCCAATTTATGCATTGCTTCAATAGAGAGTCTAATCGCAAATAAGTATATACTGAGATTCATTATACCATAAGAAGGAAAGAGTAAGTCACTGTCAGGAATAGCGACATTTCTTTAAAGGACTTTGTTATTAGAAGGCTCGCCACACTGTGATCTATGGAGTGAGTACGCTCTACAAGTTATCTGTGCGCAAGAAATTTGGAAAAAAAAAATCAACCTGTCCAATATACTCAATATCAGCAAGCTGGATACTGCAGTGGAACTCGGACTATTCGTAAAAATGCGCTGCCTAACTTTATATACTTGTGTGATGTTTGAAGACAGTTACTTTTATTATTTATTATTGAAAACTTCACTTCTGGAGAATAGATTGCACTCTTTTTCATCCTAGTTTCAACCACTGATTTTCGTCACCGTTTGTATAGGTTTGTTTCAGAGAAAGAAAATTGTCTCGCAACAACCAGCCGCTTAGGTTGAGTGTGGTGCACTTTCAGCGTAAACGTGAGTATCTTGATAAATAGTTGATTTTTTCAGTGCAAACTAGAAAGATGGTTTGGTGCTCGTTTCCCTCTTTGTTAATCGAAATTTTCAAAGATATTTGCTGTAGTTATGCTTCGATACTCGCGAGAATATTTCCAGGACAGTACCTGTAATTTTCTTCCATATTGGTATTTTTATGTTTTGTAGAATTCTTTCCCATTTTCTTATGAATTGATGATCTCCGCTCATATTGTTGGGTTTGCATCTGTTCCACTACCTTTTCTACTTCACATAGTGATGGATAGGAAGCCCTTGGCCTCCAGTGTCTGTATTTGATGCGTCTTCAACTGTCATTGTTTGTTTATCGACTGATAACGAAACTTTTACGTTTTTCTACATAAAGCTCACATTACTAACTCGCCTTCGGCCAATGTTTTTCTATTTTCGAGAGATTTCCTCATTACCCATCTTTAGCGTGGTGATGTTCATAATTGCAACTCGTGTAGTATCAGTATCCAGTAAAAATCTGACATCTTCCTAGATTTCATATTCAGCATTTAGGAATGAGCACTGATACAATATAAAGCGCTTTTTTCACGCTAAACCTGTTGTCACTGTACGAAAATGAGAGGAAGGGCTTAGAGCTCCGTATAGATTGAATTCTTCCATTTCAACAATTCCATTATGATTGTTTGTTATGGACAAATTTACAGCCAAAAAAAATCCAACTATGTTACGTGGCCCGGATAGAAGAAATAATGCTAATAAAAAGTACTTTTCGTTATAGAATTTTGACGCTGCACTCTAAAAAACAAAATGACGTCTTCCTTTGACGCTTACGACCTAATGAGTCGATCTCTTCTGTCATCGATTATGGGACTGAAACGAAAGGAGCGAGTTCGGTATCCGATGGACAATTCACCTTCAAGTTTGTGTTTTCTAGAAGGTTTAAAACTTGGAAAACCTGAAATAAACAAGAAAGTTGCTATCTATACATCTATACTAAAAATTGGCTAAAAACTTGTAAATTTCGTGTAACTAGAGGCACAATAATGTGTAATGAAAGTTTAGATAATCAACTAGTGGATTTTTCAAGCGTTTTTTCTACACTATTTCGAACTACTAAATGAACTTAATTCTTAGTTGTTGGAGCTTCATGTAGTTTTATTTAGATTTAGTCACTTCAACAACATCGCTTCATCGCTTTAGTCAGCATCAGGAAACTGAAAGAACTCCTCACGACATCTACCGAGAGATCGTACTTGAGTGCTCACAAATCGAACACATTGGCACGGTTGGTACTCCTAGATTAATATCAGAAAAATCCTTGCGGAAACAAGTAATCCGGGTGGGGATTTCTTAGAAAGGTGCAACCTGTGCAACAGTTCATGTGTTGCCGTATTTATAGAACTAGAATTTTCCAAAGTGGAGTAGACTCCTTTGAAATGCGATATAGAGCGCCACCCTGGTCTTTTCAGTGTTGTCACAGCGCTAGATCTAAAATTTTGGTAATTGAACGTTTACATGTAACAATGCTCACGGGTTTATAATGTTATGGTAGCAACGAGAAGCGGGTACAAAAATTGCAAACAATGCGGTCAGTGAGTTGAGAAGAAATAAAAAGCAACAGTGAGCCTTATCAGTGGCAGAGTATCTTCTGCAGTAGCCCTTAAGTAACAGGGTAAAAACTATGGACGAGCTGAAGCTGTAGAGGAAATTGGTATTGATCCAAATGGAGAAACATTACACGCTGCCTGTGAACGACCTAACATACGGATTTTTCAGAACTATATATTGATGAGGATAATGAATTGTGTAGAAAGTGCAATAATGAAGAAGAAGATGTTATAGGGATACCACACAATGTAGATCGTTGTCATCCTAGGGCGTAGTGGCAGAATGCATGTAACTGACGTTTTGGCAGTATCGCCTACTTCGCTTTATCGTATCGCCGATTGTTGTGAAAAAATGCATGTGTATTGGAAAACTGTTACATAGCGATCGAGGAAAACTTGCCGTAGTAGTTAATATTATGATAGAACAGATGACAACAGTGAGCGCAGAACAACATGGAAAACTGGTTGAGAGAACGTCAAAGCAAGGGCCTCAAAGATGGGGTGGACAATATGTGGACCCTCGGAAAGGGTAATCGCCGGTGTGAAACTGGCCTGGGATCCAAGTTTTGCAAATATATCTGCATCATCTTGGCAATACACAACTAACTGGTCGATTTTCTTCACACATTCTCGCGTTGATTAAGGAAAGAGATTGATTCCGTTTAAAATGCTGAAAATACTTGAACGAGATCGGAAAAGTGAAACTATTACAGGTAAATTCAGAAGTACTTTCATGACCTCACTGGATAAAACTTAAGACATAAGTTTTCGTTTACAAAATAAACAGCTTCTTTTAAACACTTACCGTTTTGTTCTTTGTAAGCATTCCAGCTATTAGTTTGAGACCAGCCATACAGAGTCTTACATGGGCGAGGAATGTGCCCGATAGAGTTTAGCCTGTGTTTGGCCCGAGGTCACGCGTGATCACAGGGCACTTTTCGTTGTGGTTTATTTTTGGATTTTTGGATTTAATCCGAAACTTTCCAAGAGTTTTACGTGCTCGTGCTATGGATTCCTGGGCGAGGATAGTGATTTTTACTTTAAAATCGTCTTTGTTATGTATCTGTTTCCAATGCTCCTGGTGGAATATTTGGTTTAATTTTAAATTTACCTTGCTTAGCACCGCATACAGTTTGGACGACCATCAAGACTGGCTCCATTGCGAAGTATACGTTACATAAAACGAAGTAAGGACATTACCATCAACTCCTTTTCTCGAATGTTCTTTGGAAAGCAAAGCACCAACTACGAGGTAGACATCAATTTTCGCATATTTCTGGAATAAACTCTCAAAATCCCTAACCTAACCAACATCGCGGGGAAATGCTTAGCTGCAAACTCACAGTAGCCCAAAAATGTGGTTTGCGACAGTTCGAGAATAAGACCAAACAAATGTTAAGCTTCCAGCCTTGTCAAATAGATGTTGAAAGAATGGAAAACGACTTGAAAACTCTTTCCTTTATTGTCCATCATCTAAAGTGGACTTTAAAATTCAACAACGAAAATTGAACAGCGAATGAGTCAAAGTGATAAATGCGGCAGGTTTAAAACCACAGTTACTGCTCAACTTAAAATTGAATTACCAACGATTTCCGGCTTATGCTTGCTTACTAACTAACAAACACACAAGTTACTAGGTGCTAATGATCTGGTGTCTGCCTTCCCTTCGTCGTTCAGAGTTAAATCCATCACCAGTTTTGCAAGCAAAGCCTACGAATAGAATAGCTTTGTTATAAAACTAATTCTCATGCAGTTGCTGAAACATATCCCAGACCATCTCTTGAACACCCAAATGTTCCTGGAACGTCTCTGTAACGTGCGTCCTAACAGCGCATATGTTATGAAGTCCTTCGACGTTACCTGCCTTTATACTAACCTGTCAAATGTCTCAAGTCGAATCTTCGGCAAGTTCCTTATGCAATACGAATGAGTAGCACACCAGTGTAGGTTCTCGACTCAGCAGCCTATGGCCGTCTTAAAGGAGTGCCTAAACTTCACAATCTTTAGATTGTCCAAAAAATGTTGCGCACAAATGAGAGGGTGTGCAGTGAAACTGCGACTATTAGCCGGCCCTGCCATTAGGTCTATAGTGCAAGCACTAGTAATCGCTATCCGGCCATCAGTCTACTGAAGATAAATAGATGACTGTTTTATCATGTGCTCCAAATTGTTGAATGAACAGTCGAGAACATCAAATTTTTCCGAGAGAAACTGAAAGAAATGGCTTCGATTTTTGAAAGTTGAAATTAACTAATGCGAAAATGGCTACATCACGAATTGGTACCGAAAGTCAAATAACAAAAACGTACAGGCCCATTACCTCTCTTCTCACGTCTCACACACGAAAAGAGTGCCTGTGAGAAACATGTTTGGAGCAGCCAACAATATCTGCTCAAGAATAGAGCACCAAGGGGAATCACTGAAATCGGTGCAGCAAATAGCCATTTGAGATTGTTACTAAACGCTAGCTCCTAGGTATACGTGTAGAGAAATTCTCAGGCTCCCGAACGGTGATTCTAAAAATAACGAATGAGGTCCTGTTTATCCTGCCCTTCATTTGAAATAAAGTAAGTGCAGTTATAAAACGCTACTTAAGAAGTGCTGGTCTATAGAATCCGGTAACAGTGCTTGAAATATCTCCGATCTCTCTCAAACATCAGCGAGCAAGTAGCTGCCTGTATGACCGTTTATGCAGAGCACAAAAATTACATAATATGCCTTAACGGTAGACACAGTGATTGTATTAGTTCTGGCACGTTGTACCTATTCTCTTGTAAAGCATGTGGAGGCGAATACGTTGGCGAAACTGCTAGACACGGTATTGTGCTTCCGTATAAAAAAGCACTTAATCAGCATCCTTAAAGTTAAACCAAATACTCCACTAAGCACTCATAGGACATAGAGACATAAAAGGGAAGATTTCGAAGTGAAAGTCACTACCCTTGCGCAGAAATCCAATACACGAGCACGTAAAAATTCTGAAGTTTTTAGTAAACTCGAAAAATCCAGAGATGTACCGCAGGGCGGAGAGAGCTGTGTTCAATCGTGAACTTGTCCCGTATCACTTTTTGACCTGAGCCAGGTATATTCCTTGTCTGTATGAGACTGTGTGACTCCCACGAAACAACTGAAAGACTTAAAAAGAACGAAACGATGAGTATCTGAGAAGAGCTTTTCACTATGCAAATATTCATTCATATATTGAGTTTTCTCTGCTAGGGTTATGATAGTATTCGACTGAGTGAATTGGGTGTCAATTTGACCTTTCCAGGCTTCGAAGTGGGCGAAACCGTTGTAAGGTCAGCTATTGTGAATGGATAAATGCTGTAATAACAACACACTTTCGCTTATCGAGTAAACAATGAATTATGACTGCAAAGGTTGAAAGAAAGTTGGGTGTGGGACTTGACGAAGACTTTAAAATAGGTCAAGAAGTTTGCTTCTAGTGGTTATCCAGCCTTTTCCATCCCTTTGCAATCCCTCGAATGAATGTTTAGAGGTCACAAGTTGAAAGCGACATTTTACTTCCGCCATCGCTAACATTTTATCAGAAAAAATAAAGAAAGGCAAAATCCTTGAACTTTTCTAGTCCACTTCCTTGGCTGAATTCGATTCATCGTCAACTTCGTCCAGCAGGCTTTCCACTATTCCACCTTTTCTGGTTAACTCGTCATATGCGTTGCGTGCGTCATTCGATAGAGAAGAGCAACCAAAACCACGCTCAGTGATAATAGATGATCCTCACGATAGAGGTATTAACGCTGTTAGAAGTGTTATAAACCAAACGATTGTACTACTCTTTTATTCTGATACATTTGAATTCCACTGGTGTTGTTGAGATCTGTTACCAATTCAGGAGAAGCAATAACGGATACTTCACCACCACCGTATTCGCTATTTCCTCCAGCTCTCATTGACAATGTTGCGTCAAAAACCACCGAACAGTCATTGTTGCCGGTGACTGGACAGTCCATGATGATGCTGTCGGTAAAGCGGGAGGATGGTGTGGTAAGATAAAAACAACTTTGAAATTCGAATTAAGCTTTGAGCAATCAGTAAAGAATAGATGCTAATTAACCAGCGGTTTTGCTGCATGAAGAACATTTATTTCACGTGAAGTAAAAACACATTACTTTTGGATCAGTAATATGACTTCATTAAATCGTCATGATGTTATATTTTGGCGGTATGTGATACCTGGTAATTGACGGTTTCCCCTGACCCTCCGATTCACTGTGATCACAGTTGTTTTCGTTGAAGAAGCGGCTTAAAACACGATAGGCTTTTGAAGGGTAAGAGAAAATTGGTATTTTTCCTAGTTTTTGTTAGCCATTGTATATTTTTTATTCTAAATACTTAATGCCATCAAGGTTTTGATATTTCCACTTCCACTGGGTACAAATGAGAGGTTTATGTCTTTAATAACTGCGAACACCTCATCTAGTAATAGTAGGATAAAAATGTTTTGATCGTTGCGTTGCAGTGAACAATTCCAGGAATAGTAGCATTCATGAGTGCGTCATAAGTACGGCCGTCCTCTTGGTTACTTATTTCTCAACTGTTATGAAGGATCCCATGTTTTTGGTGAGCCTTCGTAGACATCCGTGATATGGTGGGGAGGCTGAGGATTCAGTACATCGATTATATTATACATGGGCGCGCTGTTGTCGTTAGAGTTGATTCTCCTTATTTGTATTCACTGCTTCACTTAGATGAATTCTGCAATTTTTTAAAATGAATAGCACCCTCTGTCAAATTGGAATAAGCGACTATGTTCCCTTGTCATGAGACGTTTTTCTGTCTACTTTCGTTTATCATTTATTCATAATGTCTTCAGAATGCCATCTCCGTAGAAGAATTAGTGAAGTTGGTGGTATCAGCAATGAAGAACTCTGGTTTGTCAGAAGTTGAGAAGGAAAGCCCAGAAGAAATACTGCGGAGGAAAAGACAGCAGGTACGTCATGAATAATTGAAGTAGAGTAGATTAGACACAGTTTTTCAAAGAGATGACGACCTTCAATGTGGAGTGAAAAACTAAGCGCGCAGAAAATTACGTCGTAGTTATATTAAGATCTAAAATGATTCAAAAAGAAATCTCCACGCAGCAGAGTTTAGGATTGTTAACACCATACTTTTGTCTCCAAATGAAAATCTGGTAGTATCGTTAAGATCAATTGGAAATTTTGCTTCTGTGTACCCTTTGACCTTCACGTAACCGCCTTCCATCCGAGATTTTAATCCGGATGTTCGGTTAGAAGCCTACGCTAATTTTGCCGCCGTTGCTGCTTTATAAATAACGTATCTGAACGAAGGCGTGAAAGAGACGAAGAAGAAGAATTGAGCATATTAGGTAGACTTTTCATTGAAACCGAACAAGGAAAAGCAGACGATGAGTAGAACAGGAGTCGTCGTGCGCCGTGTATTTTGATAGAGAAGAATCTTTAATTGGCACTAGATATGGAAATGGAACTGAGGTCACCGATGTCCGACTTCCGGAGTGGACCAAAAAATTATGCGGTGAGCCAGCATATTTCAAAACTTTATTCACAGTTAGTATTACGACCATAGAACTACTACAGAGGGTCAGCAGTAGACCGTTTCCTTTTATCCTAGTGCAGCCTCCATGTAAATTTTGAAATGAATGGAGCATTTTTCTAACCACAGCTTTACGACATCGTCGTAAAGCAAACAATTCGCTTAGTAAAAGAAATAAAGAATGGCCTCCTACATGAAAAGGCGATCGAATAAACTTGGATAAGACACACTACGTTTGGATCAATATAAATTTAGACTGACCGAACTATCGGGGCCGTATACTACCCAGAAATTCTCTATCTAACAGATCTGAAAATTCTTGTTCTGAAGCATTTGCTTCTCCACTTTTAACTACGCAGGTGTTTTCTGAAGGTATTTCCATGAAGGTGATAAAAAAGGTTTAGAGTTGGTTGTTCAACAAAAGACGAACGATTCCCAAAACCGACTTTCTGTTAACCTCGGCATTGGTTGATAATTTGATGATTTTCTTCAATAAGCAGATACGAGGTTATTATTATAAAATTTATTAGGATACAATAGCTGACGTTTCGGCGGTTTGGCCTTCTTCAGAGCCTGGAAGGGTCAAATTGAGATGCGACCTACTCAGCCAAACACCTCCGTAACCTCAGCAGATAAAACATAGCACATAAATTTGTATTCACATAAGAAATAGCTTTATTTAAACACCTACCGCTTATTTGTTGTAAGTGTTTAAGTTAGTTTATGGATAGCAGCCGCACAGAGTAATGCATGGGCGAGGACTGTGTCTGTGTCAGGCCATTGGATTAGCCTGAGGTATGGCGCCAGGTCACGCGTGCTGACAAGACACTCCTCCTTGCGGTCCATTTTGAATTTTTGGAATTGATCCAAAAGGCTTTAAGAGTTTTACGCACTGATGTTTTCGATTCGTTCGTGAGGATAGTGACTTCTACTTCAAAGTCTTCTCCGTTGTGTTCCTGCATCCTATGCGCGCCTAGTGGAGTGTTTGGTTTTAATTTAGATTTACCGACTAGATTTCGACGATTTCATCATTAATGAAGTAATGTAGGCATGAAAACTATCCATACATATGGGAAAGATTCTGCTCTATCGCATCAGGCATATGAATTGTTTTCATGAAAAGATGAAAAGCTGGAATGGACAACTAGAAAGCTCTCTAAATGCTAAAGACGATATTTTTGAAATCTCCTACACCATGTAATCTACAAAAATAACTGCACGATTGCATCCGCTTCCACGAAATTTCAACTGTTAAGTCGTTCCGACGTTCAAAATTCGAGCTTGAGCTTTGCAGGATGAGAAATTTTCTTCTGTAGAGTAGAAAGTATGTATCTTTTAGGAAAAGATTTGCACACAATAACTAAGTTTCGTAGAACTTAAGAAAAGATTTTTTTGAATTTACAAAGTTCAACATGAACAGATATTTTTCTTTCGAATTGCCCATTATTTTCACAAAAATGGATTGTACTAAGTGCATGACGAATGTTATGTGATAAGCATTAATTGGAAAAAGTCGAATTCGAAAGCCTCTATTAGCTAAGTGGCTGTGCCTCTCTGCTGGATCCCTAATAGAATACCGAAGAACTTGAGCTTAGAATTTAATAAGCTCATTCAACTGATCCACTGCAACGGTAGGAAAGACTGAGAGTTTAAAAGTTACTAAATACACGACTTACTGTGAAAATTCGACCTGACACGTCAGCATGAGGAAGCATTGGGAGCAGGTACACCTGTGTTCGACTCGCAGATTTGCTCGGTTTTCCTTTGAAGAAGTTGCAAGAAACTAAAGTGAGAAGAATTCTGTGTGATAGTCAGTATTCGGTAGGTGTACGTTTATCAGTGGTCCTTTCATAATGCCAAACACTTTTAAGCTGAACGAATAGTTGGTGAACGTTTGAAATGAGCTGTGAAAATAGTTGCTCTAGTGGATCCTAGGAAAATGATGCTCTTGAGGAATGGTTTTGTTCCCGACACCCATTTACACTTCATGCAACGAAAATGATGCTCCTGCTTCGAGCGCACCTCTCCAAATTTATTTTCCTCCTCATTCGGTCCATGCTTGAAGCATGAGCCACACACAAACGCACACATATGGCTATAGTGCGACGAGCACTTTCGAAAATGCCCATTAGAGGGCAACGCACAGGTATTCCGTTCCATGCGAGCGGAGATAGAACTAAAAAGAACGAATTAGGTCAAAAGTCGTACATCAACTGCGCTACGGCATATGCAAATATCGCAATAAGACGTGAAGGAATACGATATGTTGAAGAGAACTGCTGGATATCAGGCTTCTTTCTTTAGTGTTACTGAATGTGAAGCAAACATCAGACTAGGAGCAGATATAGACTAGGCCAGGTTTAAGAGGATATCGAACGATAACTATTATGATGGTCTAAGAGCAAACTGAGAAAGCCTGCACGTAAACAGGTGGAAAAGTACTATCAGCTCCTGATAGGATCGTTCTATGATGGAAATTGCTGAGTCTTCGATAATCATTAGGAAATGTTTTAGTAGTGTCAATAGAGAAAAACCTTGAAATTGTAGTGTTATCATTCTAGTTTTCTTCAGAATAACAAGGCAGCGGCTCGTTATCGCAAGCGCCAACGTGAGGCACGAAATATGGCGGAGGGCGAGTTGGAACAGCTTCTTCAACGAAATGAAAGCCTGCGACAAACCATAGAACATATGCAGATGGAAATCGCTGAACTGAAAAGTGCAGTTCTCAGAGGAAATAGATAAGAATATTTGGCTCCCCGTAATAGATGCTACTTCAAAAATTTCATCAATTTTGTATCCCAACGATGTGTCTTCTTGTCATAGCAAAAATGTTCATGTAATAAACCTCAAGGAATTGTGGATTAAACGAATAAAGGAAGAGTTGAAGGAATTCTCTCGGATGTTGAAAAAGCACTTAAACTAAAGCGACAAAATTGCAAAAAATAAGGTATCTTGCTTGGCACAGAGAAAGTCAGGGGCGCAGGATTGAGTCAAAGTGGAGGGATCAGCAGTAACCCTATATTTTTGAATTTTATTTTCGTCAACAGCTCCCACGCTCCTTCTACCATTCAACATTCAAAACTGCACACTCATTTAAAATGTGTGATAAGCTATAGATATTTGAAATTCTTACCAAGTGGAATCAATTTCTCACTCAACGCACAGGACAGGTTCATCTCACACCTTCAAAATACTCCTCTACGACCGCGACTTTTACAGTCTACCAGTTTTCTAAATTGCTGATGGCACGTATGGAGTAAAAATATGGCTGAGAGAAAACAAAAGCAAGGGTTATGTTTCGAATTATAACTCGTATGAAATGCTGAGATATTCCCGTTGACGGGTGATTGCTGATGGCAGAAAGATCGATAGAACTAGCTGAGAGACATGCAAAGCGAAGGACCCGGATGGTGTAGTGGTGAAGTGCGCTGCTCCCCGGTAAGGACAACAGCGCGTGTTCGTTCTCCACTGCATACACCTGTGGTCCGGAGTTTTGCAAATATCTCAGCATTTCATACGAGTTATAATTCGAAACATAACCTGCCATTAAGAAAAAGGCAGTAAATAAAAGAGTTAAGAAAAGCAAGGGTTTCAATTTATTGTGGTGAATAGCACGAAACACTCCAGTAGTGGTGACTGCGGGTTCTAAGTTCAAAGAGATTCTGAGTCTCATGTCTCAACATTCCCATGATTTTATTTTACATCGTACCCTCTCAAGAAAAAAAAAAGATTAGACAGAAATTGAAGTTGAAGCTCTTGTATAGTAGCGTAGCATAAAGCCTAATATTAAACAGGGTGAGAGTTCCAGAGCAAATTCTAGAAGTCTTTCAACATTTTCTCATTATGCTCTCAAAATGATACCAAAGCATAATACCATATGAATGTCGTTCGCGGTGTTGTAAAACACTCATACTTCACCATACACGAGAAACCTATAGCCAAATTCCAGAGTAAGTGCGTTACCTCTATACAACAAATACAAATACAATGCACAGCGTAACACTTGTACAATGGTTATCGGGTGACACAGGTTCGATTCCTGCATTGAGCAATGTTTCGTACTAGGCGAGAATGAAAGGCACAGATTTGGCCTGCAATGCAAGTCGTCCATTTTACTACAAGTGTTATAGATCTCTGTTTTCTACCAAGTGAGACATCATCAAGATAACATAGTCTAAAAAAACAGGAGAAAATTCTGACAGTTAGAAGCAAATAGTTGTTATTAGATTCCAATAAAAAATTGACCATACAATGAGCCTTTGCTTCGAAAAATTGCAATCACTGCCACTGTGTACTTCGACAATATTTTAGTTCACGATTCCTTTCTTAGTCCGTGCTATCGCCCAACATCATTGTCACATTACTGGGAATGTTTAGAAAGTATGAACAGTTGAAGAAGCGCTGGTCACTTTCCAAGATTGATTTCGTTATTTGAAATGAGATTTTGTCGCTTCGGAAAGGGTTAAACGAAAACCTCCCATAGATGACATATGAAAACTGCGCAGTCATCAAAGTTTGTCGCAAGAAGTGAAGAAGTGCTAAAATGTACCCCTCTATGGCACGCTTAGACCATAGAGCAACTAGCTTGTGCACGGACTGTAGTTTTACCGTGTAATACGTATTCCCCTCCCAACGGTTTACCGCCTCATCGTGGCGGGGAGGTGTTCCTGGGTGTCGGGCTGCGATGTGCAGCGGAGGGATTCGTCTCTCTGACAGGGTCTTCCAGTTTGAGAAGGAACCTGACGTTTCCATCAGGAAGCTTAACTAAGAGTAAGCCAATACCAGGTTCCACCACCGTCTTGGTATCAAAGTTGCATGGTGGTAAATCTCCCTCTGATCCACAAAAGCTGCGACTGCCTGTCGTGGTGACGACCTGAGGCAGACTTTGACCAGGCTGTCCTCGAGATTCCAGGGAACCACGGTGGCTTAACCAACAAATCTCCGAGGAATGGTGATTGTGCTGGGGCTCCTACAACTAGTGATGACAGTCCATTCAAGTGTCAAGTGTCAAGTATAGTTGTTGGTGCTCCATGTTGTGGCCTTGGTGACACAGGTTCAATTCCTGCAATGGGGATGGTTTTGTGGCAGATGGAAGGCAAGGACACGTATAGGTCATGGTAGTGATACATTTTGCATTGAACTGTTGTCCACAGCAATGTTCTAGCGTTGCAAGGTGCTCAGTTATTGGGAGAGGTTCTATAGTAGTTAGTACTCCACGTTGTAGCCGTGGGTACCACGGTTCAAATCCTGGATTGCTGGTTTGGTGACGGTTCGTAATGAACGGAATGTTTTAGATCGCGCTGTTCTCGCGATAGGGGGTGCCTGTCAATTGGCCCAAGTACTACAGTGGTTAGTACTCCCCGTTGTGGCCGCGGCGACACAGGTTCGATTCCTGTCTTGGGCGCACTTTTGTGGTAGATGTAAAGGGAAAGGTCAGATTGATCATGGTAGTGGTCCATTTTGCACAGAAGTGTTGTCGACCGCAATGTTTTTGCAATACTGGATGTCCAACTACTGGCAAAAGTAGTGTAGTGGTTAGTACTCCACGTCGTGACCTCAGGCACAGTTTCTAGTCATCTTCTATCACGAGAGCACTGCGATCTAAAACAGTGTGGAATCTACCACCGATATAGAAACCGAATTTGTGCCTCTGGTCTCCAACCACTATGAGACCGTCCTTAATACAGAATTGATACCCGTGTGCCTACGTAGGATTCTGGATTTTTTTTTATTGTGGATGGAATCCAAAGGCACAGATTCGGTCTTCCATTTCAGTTGTAAATTTCACACTGAAGTGTTGTATATCGCAAAGTTCTGGTAGTTGAGGATGCGTAGCTGTTGATCCAGCAGTTATAGCAGTTAGGGCTCCATTTTATGGTCATTGCTACACGGTATGAAGCAATTGGTGCATAGTTCAGGGAATGGCCGTGGTAGAACTACTGTTCAATATGCTATGGAGTACCAGTCACTACCTCCTCTTGGGAACAACTTTTCCCAACCCTGAAATTATGAACTGGTAAACAGACATTTTTATGAAGCTCACTATAATCCAGTGATCTAGTGAACTGTTTATGGTTAGAGCCTAGGAGCGACCAAATACGACTAACTTAGCATTCCGTTGTATAATCAACTCGGTCACCGCTCGTTGATCCATATAGAGATTCTATTGCAGCAGCTGAATGCATAGGCGAATCTGAAGAGCAATGTGCATAACCGGTATTATGAAGAGAATTAAATGAAAGTAGTGGGATAGAATGTTAAGTCAGCCCATACCCATTGCGTTAAATGAGCACAATATTTTTGATTGTTGATAGGCAAATTCCGACCCACATGAAAGTTTCAATAAGATTTGATTTCCATAATATGTTTACCAGAAACCGTTTCATCACACTGTGGAGATGGAAGAAGCAGTAGCATTGAGATCACCTATTATTCTCTTTAGTACGCAACTAATTTTTATTTCCAAAAAAGCAGAGCCTCTCAACGGTTTACCGCCTCATCGTGGCTAAAAGATGTTCCTGGGTGTCGGGCTGCGATGTAAAGCGGGGGATTCATCCCACCAGCGGGGACTACAAAGCTGAGAAGGAGTCCGTCGTTTCCTATCAGTCCATCAGGAAGCCTAGCTAAGAGTAAACCAATGCCAGAATCCACCACCGTCTAGGCATCAAACTAGTCGCATGGTGGTAAATCTCCCTCTGATCCACAACGCAGCAACCTCTGGTGGTGAGGATCTGTGGAAGACCTTGGCTAGGCTGACGTTGGGACTACAGGGAACCACAATGGCTAAACCAGCAAAACTCTGAAAAACTAGGAATGATACCCTGTCCCGCACCACCAGTGAAGACGAGCCATTCAAGCATCCAAATCAGTAAAAGTGCAGAAAGTCGCAAGCAACGAAAAAGAGCTCGTGTCGCGAATGACTTAATATTGAATAAAAATATGCATTTGGTTCTACGGAGGTAAGAGCGCTTTGCATAATTGTTTTGTTTCTGCCAACATCGCTTTAGCTTCCACTGAGTCATAGTGAGCAATTCATATTATCCTTCACTATTTGTACAGTTTCTAGTGCATAATATAATCGAATGCTTAACGAAATACGGACATGTCGTATTTTCTTCAATAACGATGAGCTCTTTCGAAGTAGTAATGCAACCATCATCTTCCGCTCCCGTTTAGTAAAGGGAAATGCGACCCCTCGTTGAGGGTGTGTGCGTATAAATGGCAGCCGGTGGAGCGCTGACCTCTGGCGCAACCCTTAACCGGCGCCAACCCCCATTCCGCCTTCCGGACCGGCCAGCGCCAACCCCCATTCCGCCCTCTGCACCGACCGGCGTCGCAGCCGGCCGCCCGGCACTCAGCTGTTCGGCCGGCATTCGTCCACTGGCACCCTCATTTCGTTTCTACACAACAGTTCTTCGCATTATATTTCACCGTTGTTCATTGTTTAGTCCTTCATATTTTTTCTTCATTTTCTACGACATTCAATCGCTTCTCTCTTAATTCAAAGTCCTTCTGAATTTATTTGAATTACCAGAATCACCATTTCGACAGTTCGCCAATAATTTTGCACCCGCAAGTTCACATACTCTTGATGTTTCTATGTCTTTTTAAGTGTACGCCTATAAGTTTTCGGTGTCGTTTTGGTGCACTCATTTTTCATTGTAATAAAACTTGCACTTACTTTTTCATAAGTTTTTAAAAAAAAAATAATCCGATGTTTCTTTAACCTCTTCATCAGAACTTCCCACCGATGTTCATTGTTCGGTCGAATATGGGGTATTCTCAATGAATAATGTGAAGAGTAAACGCAGTCACTTCTCTTAAGCTTTGTTCTCTCCACGATGTCAAAATTGTTTACAGTTCTCTAAAGAAAGTTAGGCTACGATTATGTTACTCTCTACATATCCCACTAACACCCTGCACCCTAGTTGTTTCCGATGGAAAACCTCGGTCATTCGGTCGGCGAAGAATTCCTTGGTCTTTAGATTTAGTGACCTTGAAGAACCTCCATATTAAATGTTTTTCATCACTGTTTTCTTTTTCCTCACTTTTTTCGAGTTATCCTAAACACATTGAATTGAATTACCTGAGTAACTCTGCGATTCTACTAGATTTCGTCCGCGTCACCTCATCACATCCTAATCACTAAACTCTCCCCCTAATGCATAGTGATATTGATTGTCCCAGCAGTTTACTTAGCTTGAAGTCCGAATATCCCTCGTAGGATTTATCGTTATGAAAGCACCCTCTGCATCGCTCTACTTGTCCAGAAGTAGTTAGTTTTGCTTCATCCTTATGATGAGGACAACAAGAAGCACACCTTAGTGACTTTCTTATGCTTTCTTTTTTTTATAAATCACCTATTAATGCTTTGACTTTCCATTTACTGTCTATTCCCTTTCACCGCAAGGTAAAGTGCTGTAACATACAACCACAAGGTTGTTAAGATATGAACAGAACTAGTTCACCTCAAAATATTGTCGGTTAGAACAAGGTGAGCATCTCGACACCCTTAAAATGAATTAGCTCACATACAGTTACTAGTTGGTTATTCACTCTAATTGCTAACCCTTGCAGCTGTATTCCATTTTTTTATATTACACATGAATAAAAAAATTTTGACTAAATAGAAAATACTACTGGAAGGATTCCGGTAGTTCCAAAATATCACATTTCTTCTATTGTTCGCCGGCCATTTCTGGTATTCCGTACACGCCCTCCACCCTCCACCACTTCACCCTATCCGCTTCGCAATCTGAATTCACTCTTTCCTCATAAGTTAAGGTTATCCCTAGTTTAATCGGTTACAGGTGGTCTTTTCTTCGAGGTTTCGTCGATGTCGAACGTCTAATATGCGGCTTTCACTCTGCTGCCTTCTACTGCCGCTCTTGATTTGCGACGTGACACCAGGTAGGCGTTTTACTACTTTCCTGTTATTTTTTTCGATTTCTTCTCAAGTTTTTATGTTTTTTTTTCGTTGTTTTCTGTGTTCGTTCCTTTTCCCCCTTCGATTACACCCATATTGGATCGAAATCCGAGAAAATACCCAACGTTGTTTACGACAGGCGTGCTTGGATCGCACTTTTCTGAAACTAGGACAACTTGCGTTATGATATTTTCTACACTTTCTGAGGGGCATAAGAGTGTGACGAAGCAGTTTTTGTATTCAGAAAAGGCTATTGATTAAGTTTTCTATAGATTTCTTTCTATAAACCAGCTTTTTAGCAGAAAATACAAAGTTCAAGAATGTGTTAGTGCAATAGTCTCTATTTGTCTTTTTTTGTGGGCATGTTTTTTCTTGTTAAGTTTGATTTTCACGCCAGGCTTATATCTAACCTCATTATTATCAACCGACTTTCATTTAACCTGGGTATGAGTAATCGATGTACTCTCTTTCATTGATAGGCTGACACGGGGTTATTGCTAAACATTTGTTCGGCTAGCCTAAAATTAGCCGACTAACCGTTTATAACGACCTGATATTGGCTTATCGACAATGGAAATTACAGTAAGCCCATTATTTTTCTTTTTTAACTTTCGCCATTTTAATATTGCTCAGTGAAATATTCTATACATACTAAAACCCTCAGAGTACTTACTACTTTAATGTATTTGTAAACTAGCCGCCCATCGACGCCTTTCTTGCAACTCGACATGAAAGCTTGAGGGTTGTTCGTCGTAGAACGAAGATTTATGAACAACCATCTATAAACGGCCGTTAGGCTTCAATGAGCCAGTTAATACGATGAAGTGCTCATAGCTCGATGTGCTTTTGACCCTGTTCTATTATCTTCTCCTTTGCCACTGACGAAGAAATATAACAAAGCAAATTACCAATCTGAAGAGATTTGTTCTTTCAAAAATCTTAGTAGGTTTGCTTGATTATTCAGATTAGTTTCGATAAAAGTGAACTCGTAGCCTTTGCGAACAGCCACTTCCTCTTATGTTTCTGCATTCAAAATTTCCTCCTTCGGTGAGAAGTAGCTTCCTACTATACTTTATGAGGGAACATTTCAGCCTTACTGTACCTAATAGTGCTGTTAAAGTAAGCCTTGTCATTCGATCAAACTGAAAATTTCCTAGGCCTCAGCGATCTTACCAGTAACTAAGGTGAATATAGATTGTCAAAAACCATTTACTAAAGGAATAATTAAATGATAACTAAAATTCTTTTTCGTGAAAAGAAATGGATGATTTAGCTGTCTCTCTTGGGTGGCAAGTTTTCCGTCAAACTTTTTTTCGTACGCCCCTTTGTAAAGGATGTATATAAATCAGATGTTATCTTTTGAGACTGGAGGATGTGATAATGGAACTCGTAGTTGTTTCTGCGGCTTTGTTTGAATTTGTTTTACTCTGACTTTCATTTCCAATAACTAGTATAGGGCTTCACACTTATCTAGTCACTATCGTTCCATCGAACTCAACGAATGTATCTGTGGCTCTCCATTGTTGAATGTGTCGGAATTCTTCCGGACGGGCAAATCATCTGCATCACTGGGTCGGTCGGACAATGGTGCACTCGGTGCAAGTCAGAGGTAGAAACAGATGCCTGGTCATCACTCATTACGGCTGCTCTCGTAAGTGTAATGGATTTGGGTTGATCTCGGCAACTTACGTTGACATTCAGAGTCTTACCTAGAGCGTTCGACGTATTCAGAATTTGTAAATTTCTCTCGAAAAACATTTTCCTAGTGTTTCTTGACAATGTATGTATACATGGGGTTTCCCTATTAAGAAGTAATTTTCATTTCATGTTTATGTACGGCTACAAAAAGATTTGTAATGTCATGAACTTTGGGGTGGTGAACGCCGTAATCCCCGGAAAGAGTAATACCGCGTTCGTTCTCCACCGCAGACACCTGCGATCCAGAGTTTTGCAAATATCTCAGCATCATTGTCTTGTATCATGCATAATACCCTGCCGTGAGGAAAAAATAGGCAGTAAACAAAAAAGTTTACATTTTTATGAAGTTTGTTCTCGTGAACGACTCGTGAATGAATAGTGTTTATGTATTAACAAACACTAGGTGCGATTGCGAACGATGCGGTTACTTGTGTGAACAAACCAAAGCAAGGCATTTACAGCTTACGTAGAATTGTGAGCGAAGGCTGTAATGAGAATAAAAAGTGGAGAAATAATTTAATGAATTCTTTTTTTGATGAGCTTACACGAGGTTAATGAAGGTATTTATTTTCGGCTAATTTTTAGACGTCTTCGTCTTTATCAGAGCCGATGATCAGAGTCGATGGTCCACGCTTGTTATTCGTCTCGACGTGGCAGCTTCGCCTTTGTGTCGAGTTCTTCAGTGAGCCATCTCCTCGAATGAGGCATCCTCACTCAGTGATGCCCTTTTATGCAGGTTGCTGATGGTCGATAGCTGTGATTGTCCGGTGATAGTGTGAAAGTAAGTTGTTTTTCGTGGACAATCAAACCTACAGAAGTCGGTGTTATTATCACACGACAGCGAAGAGTCGACCTTTGACCTGACTCGACACGAAGGCGAAGCTGCCACGTCGAGACGAATAACAAGCGTGGACCATCGACTCGGATCATCGGCTCTGAGGAAGACGAAGACGTCGAAACGTTAGCCGAAAATAAATACCATTATCAACCTCATGTAAGCTCATCAAAGAAAGAATAGATATCGATTAGTGATGCTGAGGTTCAAGGAAAGTCGGTTTCGAAAAGATTTAATGAAGTTGGTAATTTGTATGAATAATGTGCAGACATTAACAACCCTTTCATGATGGCAGTACGATGGGAATTGATTTCAAGCACTTTGAATGTCACCGGCAAACCAATCGGCATTCGTGAATCCTTTAAACAAACATTGTTCTCAGCTGCTCTATTTGTTCTAGGAACGTTCTAGATTCATTAAGGACATCAACCATCAATTATTTCATGCTTTTAGTTGATAAGGGTTTTTCTACGGAGAGAATCTTAGCTGAACGATTACTGACCAACCATTCAATGGCAGCCAATTCGATGAAGCTCTCTGACTCTCCATCAGTAATGAATCGGTAACCGGTAATGAATCTGTTTGCAAATGATAAAGCACAGACTCATTTTCACTTGTGAGGAAAGGCAACATTGTCTGTGTCCGAAAAGTTAGGAAAATTCGGAAACCTTGAAAGGAATCATTCAACTGAATTCAATGAGAAATAAAGAGAAATGTAATAATAGTAGTAGTAATAATAATGGTGATAATAGTGTTACTAGTATAATATAATAGAAAATAGTATTATTAAGTGATAATGCGCGTGTAGTCCCTAGTTAGAGGTGCTCTGCAGTACACATGCCTTCGATCCCAGACCCCATGCTCACCAAGCATTTTAACCCTCCGCGGTCAGCAGAATGGTAGGAGACCTCGCTGGTAGGACAGCAGACTCACTCGATACATCGTTAGGCCACGGTATAGACCATATATGAATTCGACCATCTCTTACGCTGCTTGGTGAAGCCGAATACATGGTCCATCCCTCAGAGAATGTTCAACTCCAAGAGCTCTATCGTTTATTTAACAAGTGATAGGGCTCGAGTAATAAATGATGAATTGTGCTATGCATTTCTACATGAAATATCGAACGAATGTGAGATCAAAAATCAAATATCAAACATATGAGAAACTCTCAGTAGAAAGTTGTTACCGCTGGTCGGTTTTGTAGCTCGCTTTGTACCAAACACTTTTTTCGCCTGTAGTATCAACATCCAGAGGATTCACGTTCTCCCTAAAAAGATTGACGACGATGGTCCATCACTACCCACCTGGCTTTGGTTCCAGAAGCCCGCTGGGGACGCTTTTTTCCTGACCCGAGCTCTCCGCTGAACGGCCAAGTCGGTCAATTTGCCTGACCAGAACTTGCCAATCAGAAAGATCTATTATTTTCTCATGAGATCACCACCTGCACGTACTCGATTGGTTCTGTAATTCACAGGTGGCATTATAGGATGCAGAAGATCGGTGAGCGCTCAGACGAGACGTCATCACTGACACTCGAGCGCATCTCAGTGTTATCGATTCGCAGTTAGATGAAGTGAAAAGCTTAGCATTTCTTGAACGCCGACAAATAGCTAGTCAGTTGTTCCTTGTTATGCTAAAACCACTATCTAGTTATTCACTACAGTTAGAACTAATCTTCCTTCTAGTCCTACCAGCAAAAACTCGGTAAAAATCAAATATGTTGTAATCTTAACCTTTTTATTTACTGCTTATTTTTGCTAATAGGCAGCGAATAAAAAAGTTAAGATTGTGATTATAACTAAGCCTCAACTTAACTGGGTTCAATGCCGATTTGAGCTCCCCAGATCAATCCCGTTGACGGGTGATTGCTGATGGTAAAAGATCGGTAGAACTAACTGAGAGACAGGCGAAACGAAACGAAAGACCCGTATGGTGTGGGAGTGAACGCGTTACTCCCCGGAAAGGACAATAGCGCGTTCGTTCCACACCGCAGACACTTGCAGTCCGGAGTTCTGCAAATATCTCAGCATTATAGAAATATGTTGCTTTCAAATTTTTTAAAGGTTGGCCATTATTCTGAAAACTCGACCAAATATCCTTGCTAGAGCTGTTCTGATTTCGACAAATTTTTACAACTACATTGTTCTTTTTCTGGAAGAAAAAATACACATGGATTTCCCTAAAATATGTCGAAAGCTGAAGTTTTTCAGGGTCATAAATGAGCTTTTATATATTTATAGTTTATGTATACACAGCTGTCCTAAGGTCATTCACTCTATTTAATTCCTTACATATGCTTTGTTAATGTATTCTTTTCACCTTTTGTTAATGCTCTCAGAGTACGCTTAACGTTTGCTTAGTTTCCTGGCAAATTCCTGGCAATACAGAACAGCAAGCGCTATTCGTCAGTTCAATAAACGTCTGTTATGCCTGTGAACCTGGATTCCTATCCCTTTGACTCCTATCCCAGCTTAGAATCCTAATCCCATTGAAGATACGGACAGCCTTAACTAATAGAAGGCTCATCTCAAAGGTGTGCCAACCACTTGTAAATCGATCTTGGAACCAGCGAGACGAATCGCACCAGAACCACGGTCTCAGCGTATCTATAAGTAAATTTCCAAAATGTTTGCACATTCTGCAAGATATAAATCAACGAAGCGAAGAATTCTTCGCTTTTTCATTCTGTCTTCCAAAATTTTACATACTCATGCTCTGTCATTTATGAATCCCCCATCCTTCTTCGTCTTTATGGAAAAGAAAAAAAGAGAACAGTGGGAATTTCTCAACTACCAAACCGTCGCTTTTCCGCCAAGATGCGCTTTGCATAATATCCGTTTCTCCTGGGAGAACCTCTTCGTTCTTGCGGAAAGCGTTCTTCAACCTAATGGATAGTGGAGCGATGCAAACACAAACTCCTTTGAAAAGTAATGGATGCAAAAAGCCTGGACTAGAAGAAAACTTCTCCCAATCCTTCGTGCTAAATTTAAGGGATTAGATTCGGCAACAGGTTAAATTAACTGATTTAGCAAACTTTATTTATCCAAGGTGCCTTCTTCCCTGAACGCGCTCTTTTTCCTGTGAAATCACTTCCCGTATATCATCCATAATTCGTTATTTGTAATTTACATTATTGCTACATCCATCTTTGTTAACTCCTTATTTGTTCCAGACTAATTACTTTGTTCTTGAGGAAATACTTCCTATTTTCGAAGCTTTTGCTCCAGCGTTTTTACATATTTAACCAATAATTTGACTTCAGCACTAAGCTTACATCGTCTTGGAGGTTTTAATAGAGTAAAAAAGACTTTATTTCATTTTTTCTTTCGTTTTTGATGTTTTTCTACGCAGGTCCAGCAGCACTGTTTGAAGATTCTTTGTTGTTTTGGAGAGGTAGTGAGAGCTATGCTGAAGTACGACGATGGGAATAGCGTGAGCCACTTCAGCCCTGGTTGAGCGCCTTAGTTGTGAAACATTCATCTTCTAAATCAGTGCAGAGTTTGCGGGATGAAATTCAGACCTTATGGTTGCCATTATTTCCCAGATCATCCAAGTTTCTAAAGGTCCGATTTCGGCGATATGCAGAAGCAGTAGAACTTGGGCAGGGTTTCAATTAGCAGTCTTCTTTTCTAAAATGGCTAAAATGGCTATGAAAATTCCCGATCATCTACTCCTTTGAAAGCAGCACAAGATATTTATCTTCATATTTTTCAAGTTTCTCGTTCCTGATTCAATCTTCTTTGTCTGAATTGCTGAAAAGAAAACATTTTTGTTACTTAAAGTGTTGGAAAGGAAGTTTTAGTTGGAGAAACAAATTTCTAGACGAAAGTGTGTAGTTGTTCATTTCAGTGCAAACCGAATGCTCAGATGTGTCGTTCTCGGCAACGTTCGCTGAATTGGACGGTTTGAAGCGGATTCAACGGATTTCTGTTAGTGGTCACATCGCTGTCTTTGCCGTCGAGATCTCCGTATCCAACGACGAATTCAGCCCCGTCTATCAGCAGAACGGAAATCCTATGGTAAGCGCATTCATCCACTGGCGAACAATCACCGGAAATTCTGTTCCGTGGAATTATCATCAGTTATTATTACCACGATAGTACTTCTCGTAGCTATCAGAATCTTCAGACTTCAAAACTGACGAATTCCTTCAGGACAGCATTTTTCCGTTCAGTGGTGTTGTTTTAAAAGCTATAAAGTTTACCCATTTGCTAAAGAGGCCAAGAAATTACCTTCAAATATTATTAAACGGTGATAACGATGAAATACATTGTAAATGATTAATAGAAACGAAGCTCTAAATCGAATCATTCTCGGATTAGTTCTCGGTTTTACAAAACCTGCTGGATTATTTTTATTTTATTTGGATGTTGGACTGATTTTATTTCTTTCCATCTCTCTTCCATGCTAGCAACCTAATACTTTTTTGGAAGAAATAAAAGAGGAAATTATGAGTTGTACTGTCCTCGAATGCTTTTGGTCCGTGAGTTTCACAACAGCAAGTATTATAAGAACGTAGGCTTACTGTAAGTGTTGCAAGCTTATGCAGCAATTCTGTAACCATCTAATCAAGAAGGCCGGCGGAATTTTCAAGAGAATGCTTGAATTCCTTACATCTCAATTATAGGAAGGTTCATATCAAACCAAAAGATAATCGATAAGCTATCATTCTATCAGCCTGTTCTGAACGACTGCTAATGACTGCGGTTACTGTCGGTGTCATACTGTCTCTTGTTCTTCTCCTGTTATTGCGAATCTCATTGCGTTTGGTCGGCTGCTCCCATGTTGGCAGTTTGGCATATGAAGAGCCCAAGTGGGTGCCTAACCCACTACTGATCATCTTTCGTCAACGAATGCCATCTAGTTGCATTGTCAGCATTTTTACTAGCTGAGTTTGGAAACACCATTACCTTACCGAAAACAACCACCCGTTCAAAAATGAAAAAAGAACTCACCAAAGAACTCTATGAACATGGAACCTTTAATGCTAGTTGTATTCTTTAGCTTTAAATGACTGAATATATGAAATAAGCTTTCTAAGGTCTCAGTAAGCTTCGTGCATATGTAAATAAATATCTCTTTTCCCAATGTTTACCTTTTTATTTGCTACCTGTTCTTTTTTCATGGAAGGGGGATTATGTGAAGTTTAATCACGTAGACGCCGATACGGGCAAAACTAGACTCGATTTCGAGTTTTGCTCATATCTCAGAACCTTTGCTGCTATACCTCTTTCCTTTGCCGAAGCTTTGATGGCAAATATTACAAAATTCGCTTTCTATTCATTGATTTCACGAATTCACTTGGGAATTCATAAGCATGACGGCACGTGACATAACCCATGCTCGTGAAAAAAATAAGTGAGAAAAATGATGCCTATTTATTGATTTTTACGGAAAAAGAAATTCCTCTAAAGGCAGGACAACAACGAATCTACGATATTATGAAGGTTCGATTAAGTAGTTATTTTGTTGCCAGGTTTAGGTATGGTGGTGCTCATCAAAAACATAAAAGGAAGCCAATATGAGCCTGAGTTTAAGCACGAATACTGGCATATTAGCCTTGCTGAAACTTCTTCATAATAGTTGCTTCTCTTTCCCACGTTTCTAGGCGATGTTTCCGCTTCAGTTCATTTAACAGCGCTCGCTCATCCGCTGAGTCGAAACTCCTTAAGTATTGTATACGCGTGAGCGGCCTGCTCTCTCTCTAGGGACATTCTGCTTTCCACGAATATTTCCAAAAAAATTAAAGAGAAGCTTAACTCGCGGCCTAGGAACATTTAGAACACCTTTTAAGTGGACATTCCTTCCAACATCCACTAAGACATTCCTTCCAACATCCACTAACTGCTTATAGCCCAAAAATTTGTGGAAGTATTCAATAAATGCCTTTCTTAAGCAAGGAATGCTACGCCGTGCAGAGTAGTGGTCGTAGTTTCTTCAACAATAAAATCGACGTAAGTACTCGGCAACAAAGACTTCATTTTATTGCCTCTCATCGCTTCCGCACCTCATTCATAGGCAGGAGCCACTACTATACGCTGTAATGAAAGTTATCGACTTGAGCAATTGTGATAAAAATTCTTCAGTAAGCCTGAACAAGACGTATTTGCTTGAACAAGACTTATTCGCTTTCCATTAGTTGCTCAATCACTTCAACGTAAAACATGACGCTTCATTTTATTGTCGAACTACTTAAGGATAAAGGATAAAGGATAAAGCTCTCGACGTTGATCAATTCCTGAGGGATGTGCAATGCATTCGACTTCATTAAGCACCTTTTGGAAGTGACTGAATGCATATCTGGCCTTTACAATGACTCGCGGTAACCTACCGATTTATAGTGCCAGTGCTTCTATCCTTCCAGACAAGTCTGGTGCCAATTTGCTTTTTGAGGGATGGAGGACTTGGTATGCCTGGGACCGGGAATCGATTTCATGTGCATGTTGCAGAGCGCCTCCGACTACTGCGCCACACGCGTCCATCGAATTATTAACAAATTTTAATAAACAACTCGCTTTCTCGAAACTACTTTCCAACTGAATTTTGTTGCACTTACTTATGAAAAGTCGCAATATTCTTAAACCATAAAGTTCATACCTGCTTGAATAAGTGAGTGTCTGAATTGCTCATCTTCGCAAAGAATTCTACGGGTCCATCGTAATTCCCAGTTGAGTTACAAGACTGGCGTGCTACGTTTTCCTCAGGTCACCTACGTAGTCAGTCACCACTTCTTGTGTAGTTGAAGCAAAATTTCCCAGGTTGTGACTCGTCTGAGTAATACGACAGTGATTCCTAGCATTGGTTTATTCCTAGATAGGCTTCCAAGTAGAAATTTCGAACTACTTTTCAACTTCTGAAACCTCTGAAGAGCGGGGGATAAGTGTAGTATGTTGTGGTGCGACAATTTAACAAACGCCTAGTAACGATCAGGCACCGAACTATTGGCGAGAATAAAAAACTAACGTAGACGAAAAGTAAATTTGCTGCCTCACTAACTTTCGGCATTATTAGTAATCTGCTAAGCAGAGCAGATTATATTGGAGTCAACAAGAAGGGAGAATGAAAGAAGGCTGTGCGAGAAATTAGGCGACATTCACCAAGCGTCTAATAGCGAAAAGAGTGACGGATAACTGCCAGCAATTGAGACGCATTCGTCTCTTGGCTCAATAGAATGGAAGGAGCAGGGCAAAGATGGCAATTATCTTCCGTTGATGACATGACTTATCTTTCTGAAGACATATATACCTGGGGTGACCCTCCTTTATTCGCAAAGATGTTTTAAATTCGTGCGGTTTAGAAAGTACTTGAATGTTCTTTTATATAGCTAAAAAGTAAGATTATCACTATTTTCAAGTTCCTGTAGTTGTTAATAGTAGTGATATCTGAAGGAGATGCTGAAATTGCGTATAAGAATTTGAAAGAGCTCGATCAGGAATCGGTCCTTCTTTTTTCTTTTATATGATGGGAACCTCACGCTATTTTATGATAAGCCTGACTTATTTAGCTCTATTTCTTATAGCGTTTTGCTATTTTTGGGTTAACATGATTTGCAATGAATTTTTTATGTATTCTTCTCTTTTTTTTTGTTTGAGGTTCGAAATGCCGGAAATTAAATAATGCAACTGAGATTTCCCTTTTTCATTTTCCTTATTCTCGCAAACAAATACAAAAATGGCCCTATGGCCCACCAAGCCTTCCATACTTCCGGGGTTGGAAAATCGGTACCAGACTTGATAGTCCACCGCGTGTACATTATACAAGTCAGATATGCATTCATTCAATCACCTTCAAACGATGCTTAATGAAGTCACATTCATGGCGCATCACTCAGGGTTTGATCAACGCTGAGAGCTTTTTTTTCGTATTCTTGTTGAGCAAACAAGAGGTGTTATTTTATTCCTTTATTTACGTACAAGCTGACGTTTCGGCGGATTTTCCCTTCCTCAGAGCCTGGAAAGGTCAAGTTGACAGTAATCTATTCGGCCAAACACCTCCATACCCAAACAAAGAAAACGCTAAACCAAGACTTCAATCACATTGAACAGGGCTTTGCCCACTCACCGTTTCTATGAGGCTTCCACTGAGTATGTCGCGTGGAGACCAACCGCACAGAATTCATATGGAAGCGTAATGTGCACCTCCTATCAGAATAACAGTCTTATATACTGCCCTATATCACGCGTGATAATGAGGCATTCTTCCCAGCGGTTCATTTCCAGATCTCTAGAATTAATCCAGAACGCGTCGAGAGTTTTGCGCGTTTGTGTTTTGGATTCATGTGCGAGTATCGTAAGGTACTTCGAAGTCCTCCCCGTTATGTCTCTACGTCCTATGCGTGCCTATCAGGGTATTTGGTTTACGTTTGCCGACTAGGTGTTCTTTCATGCGGAAACAGAATGGTCTACCCATTTCGCCAATATATTCGTATCCACACGCCTTGTAGGGTATCAGATAAACTGTACCCGTGCTCATGCAATCACCGTCTACCATTAGGGCAATTTATGCTATTTTGCGTTGCACATAGATGGTCATATAGGCGGTTACGAACTAGATGGCGCTTAAGAGTACTCGGTGGCATTTCAACTACGTTTCCCGAATTCTCTAGACCCGCCCTTCTTAAGCAGCGTTTTATAGCTGCACTTACATCATTTGAGATAAAGGGAAGGCTAAACGGAACCTTTTATCGCTAGAATTGTCGTTTGGGGGTTTTAGGATTTTCTCTAGACCTATCCCGAGCTACAGTTTCGTAGTCATTGGAAATGGCTATTTGCCGCGCCAAGTTCAGGGACTCCTCTCTCTGCTCTTTTCCCGTGCACACGTTGGTTGCTGTTCGAAACATGTTTCTTACAAGCGCGCTTTTCGTGTGAGAGGGTTGTGAGGAGAGGTAGTGAACCAAGATGTTTTTACTACTTGGCTTTCGGTACCACTTCGTAATGTAGCAATTTTATGACAGGTTAATTTGGACGTTCAGGAATGGAAGCCAGTTTTTTTTCGGTTTCTCTCGGGTGAACTTGATATACTCTGACTGTTCGTTCAACAACTCGAAACTTTTGTCCACTCCCTCTTGTGTTGAGCAAAGTACAAAATAGTCATCTATATATCTACAGTAGAGTAACGGCTCGAGATCGGTCACTGGTGTTTCCACCCTAGTCATAAACGCAATGGCAAGACTTGGTGCCAGCCGTTGTCCCATTGCCAGCCCTCTTATTTGAGCGTAGTACTTTCCGGACCATCTGAAGATTGAGCAGCTCTAGCATTCTTTTAAGTGCTGAGAGCTTTATCTTTTTGTCTAACAAATACAAAGCAGCTTCAGAAGGCATAGGAATGTTGTCATGTTTCGAAACAACACTTCATTGTTCAATATTTCTGCGAATATATCGCAGTCCTTCACTTCAGGTTTCCTTATGTCCTTCTCATCATGAAACTCCCTTCATGAAGCTCCTCCATTTGTACCTTTTAAATAATCTTTTCATATATTTAAAAGCAGCGAGCTTATAGTGATTGTTAAGCCGAAAGAACTTCAGCTTTTCTGCGTAAATTCTCGCCTAAATTCTCCTAATCAAAAATCCATAGATGTTGCGAAGCGCGCCCTATCTATTAACGTCGACCCCCAAACAGGTTGTTATGGAAGGCGGTTTCCTCACGAGAAGCTCAGCTGTACAGATAGTTGTACGAATCCTACTCTCAATTTTAAGCGCCAAAGTTAAATAAGAAGGGGAAAATGACTTGGATGTTATGAATTTCTCTCGAACAATGGAAACGACCTGTAATTTTCTGAAAGAAATTTAGACTTTCATTTCCTAACACTTTAAATGGAAAATGTAAAATATGCGAAGTGTGGCGCAGCGATATCGATTGTTGATGTGATCTCTGCTTAGTTTTTCCTACAATTTTTAGGCACGAAATTTCTCTGGTGCTTTGGGGAACAGCTGGTTATGAACAATTGCATCTTTCGATGTTTTTCTTCAATGAGCAAACGCGAGTTTATTATAGATTTATTAGGATACAATAGCCTATTCTAAACTAATAAATGATAATAATTAATAAATTAGTAATAAATTCTGTAATAACAACCTCGTGTCTGCTTATTGAAGAAAAACGTCGAATTATCAATCAATGCCCAGGTTAGCAGAAAGGCGGTCTTGGGAGTTGCATCCTTTGTGATTAATCACTGAGAAGAATTTCTCGATCTCCAGTCGAGATCGCCAAAGACAAGATGCTGTGATGGGCTCCATCGAGTTTAGGAAGTTTTTTTTTATTTTTGCTGAAACAAAAATAATTGCAGTACCAACTTAAGTCTACCCTTGTTCGGAGGATCCCGAGAACTAAGAAAATACCCGATTATTATAGTAGTTGTGTTACAGTCAATGTAAAAGATGCTCTAATATTTGTGCGTTCTCTTGAGTTTTCCCTTCCTGGGATGGTTATATCTGAGTGTCTTGCTTCATTATTTTATGGATTTCATGGTTATAAAACTCTTCAATATTTTGTTTTGATTTCATTTGTCAGCTGAGTGGACAATTGGCTGCCCTCTATTCGGAACGTCATTGATGGAAAAGTGTTTTTGGAATTGATATTGGAAAAGCAAACCATCCGAGTGCTTGTGGTATCCATTGTGTTCGAATCTGTGGTAGAAAATCAAATAGTCGTTCGCGAAAATCGTTCTTTACGAAGTTGATGTAGGAATTCGACAGTTTTCTGAACTTGGAGACACTTGATGAACCTCAACCTTCCAGCGTTTATCCTTCCCATCCATTACTGCTTCGACTATGGCTTTCAGGACGGCAGCAACCAAAACAAGTCATCACTTAGGCAAATTTGAGGAAATGACATTATGAGCCGCGTGAATTTGCTAGCCAAATGACCGACGATTTGCTGGCTGCTGGGTGTTGACGAGGGTGACCTCGCACTTCATCCTTCCAGGCCTCAAAACCACTTCCAGGTCATGAATTTTAAGTGACCAAGTCCAGTCCCGACTGATATTGCCTCTAAGAGGTTTAATCTTCCAGCGAATTCTGGGCGCTTCAAAATACGACTTTTGCAAGTGTGGAATTTATGTCACACCTAGATGTGTTACATCACATTGAGGCAGTGTGCGTGAAAAATTAGGATTAAATTTACTAAAATCATCCAATATCGTTCTTTGTCATGACGTAACAATCAAAAATTTTCTAAAAATAGTTTTTTAAAGCGTAAGAAAACACTCCGCGCTGATTTTCCAGTTAGGGCCGCGATGCGTGTTCAACACCTTTAAACTTCAGATTATTTAAAGATGATTGCATGCATCTTCGCTACACAATAAGTTGCAGATTTTAATAGTGTATGGAAGCAGGGTTTACATATTCATAGCGTACTATAACACCGATCTACCAACCCTGAGGAAATGGGAGGTTTGGTTAACCGAGGGAGAGTGATCAAATAAACAACTATGTGGTTCACATACCATCTCTAAATACTGAACTAGAAGCTCCTTCTTGCTTGCAAATGTGAATGTAAAGCATGAAAATCACTGGCAGTAGTAGACATTACCGATCATTCTAGCCGAACAAGAAAGCCGGTACACTAGTTTTCTCTGTAAGATTATCGAGTCAGAAAATATGGATCCCTCATGAACATTGACTACTTCTTGGGTCGATGTCATTCTTTCGTCGTTAACCAACTCCGCAATGGGTCGCACACTGCCGACCACCGATCAGGTGTATTACAAGCACTATGATGCTGAGATATTTGCAAAATTTGAACCTCAGATCAGATTGAGCCGCGATTACCATCTCCGTGTGCTCACATATCACGCGCGGCACCACTGAGGCCATTGCTTTGCCATTCATTCAGCCAGTTTTCTGCCTAACGCTGCCATCAGCAATCACACGTCAACGGGATTAGTCTGGGGAACACAAATCAGATGTTGTATTTGTACTGTATAGTGGTTGTATTTCACACCATACCCTGCCATGAAAAAGTAATAACAGGTAGAAAATGAAAAGTTAACATCGATTTAGTGTATTATTGTACTATTATACTACCACTTAAAACAAGGATATGCTTAATCCTAAAGAATTTCTGGCGTTATCATTACTTCTCTTCGTATAAGGTTACTAGGCTCTACTGTATTCGTAGTCGCTTCCTTTTTAATAAAAATAAAATAGAGGACCATCCCAAATTCCTGTCAAAGATGTGTTCTCTTTTATAAGATAACATTAACGTGTTCCTCAAATGATCACAAACGAATTCAGTGGTTGAGAAATGGACAAGTGACGTGTTTGTTGTTAATCACTTACTTGACTGCTCTCTATTGACAGCTTCGCCCTAATGTATGTGCTTAGGTTGTCTACTCGACGCTGTCGCACAGCCCATCATGGAATCACGTTGACTTCTTCGCTTCAAAACTAAGGATTAAGAACGCTTATGGACTGGAAGAGGCCGACACACACAATCCGCTCCTGATGCTCACAATTTGTGATACCGGTATGATTGCTGCAATGACTAGTTTTTGAAGTCATAATGTTTACTTTTTATTTACTACCTACTACAATTTTCACGGCAAGGTACTATGTGAAATCAAGCACAACGATGCTGAGATATTCGCAAAACTTGAACTCCGGATGGCAAGGGCCTTCGTGGCGCAGTGTGTAATGCGCGAGGCCTCGGGAAGGGAAATCGTGGTTCGATCTGGCCCAGGGGCCAAATTTTGCGAATATCTCAGCATCGTTGAGGTTAATTTTTGAAGAGCTCTCAAAAATGTCTGTATGGTTAGAGAAGCATACATTCAATTCCTTGTAGTCTTATGTTAAATTCGAGGAGTGCTACGGAGGAAGTGGAAGGAGTTGGCTTAGTAATCACTAATTATTTTTCGAAATAATGGGATAAGAAATAAGAGGAAGGTCCTTCTTGCTTCATATTTTTTTTGTACAACATCTGTGAAACAGTTCAATAGTTCAATTCAGTCCTTTAGATTTCCATGGTTGTTTGATACAGTATTTTAGAGCTCTTCGAAGCTGGTACACTATGAAGTTATCTCGCTCTCAGAACGATCCACTGGAAAATTTGCTATGTAAATAAAAATTGTATTGTAACTAATACGTCCATACAGAGCGTAAAATCAATATGATTCGTCCATGGGGATCTAACATCGCTGGCGGTGAATAAGTCATAGTCTTCTTCCGATTTTTCAAACGATCCCACTAGGAATTTTTGCTTATCATTACCACATCATTTGTGAAAAACTGGTTTTTAATGAGAACATTGAATGATAATGAATAGGTGATAGGAGATCGGCGCTACACTTTGCTGCGTTCAGAGTCGCCAATCACGGTGTTCGACGACACCCCCTATGTGATCGACACACATCGCGCCGGTCTGGTTTCGATGTACGAAAATGAGTTGGTCGTACTGTTTCGCTCATATCGTTCAGGAGTACTATTCTTCTCGGTGGCCGACCAGGGAGACATCCTCATCGCTCAAGTTCTACACGGAACCGTTCACGTCATGTTTGACTTCGGTATTTTTGACTATTCTGCCAATTTCTGTTTACTAAAGCGCGTTCTAATCAATGTTTTACTAATAGCACAACCATGTTAGTGAAAGGTGCATAAAACGGAAGTCGATGAAGACGAACGTGCGAAAGCTTTAATTCCCGCATCTCAGAAATCACTAGCATTGAAATATGCTGATTGAGTCAAGTCCATATTTTTGAACGAAACGGTGAACCTAAAAGACATAGAAAATGACAGAAATGTATCAACATATAGTCTCAGAGGTTTTGGTGGGCGACATTTTCACTGTTCGGATTTGTAATACTTTCATGGCGTTATGATTTGTAATACTTTCTCCATGCATCGTAGAATTCGTATGCCACAGTTAACGACACCCTTCAGAATTGATTGGTTTGGTTGATTTTCTTGAATTATTCCAGAAATAATGTTAACTTTGTGATTACTGGTGTTTCTGTTCCTCAAAATAACAGCGCAATGGGCTTCGAATTCGGCTAAAGTGGTGTGTGAAAGCACAGATAAATCAAAGTCACCTTATGGGCGCCAATGCAATGCGTGCACTTTTTATTCATGGCCACTACTCCTCCAATTGAATTTTCTACAGAACGAATCAACTTAAAGGAATTACACCAAAAAAATGATGTCGCATTGTGTTCGTTGTAGGGTCACTGGCACCATCACACATCAGTGCTGGTAGAGCTCTTGATGACGGCCGATGGCACGAGTTCCGATGGCTGCATCAGTTCGATTCCATTCAACTGACCGTTGACGGGGTAATGTTGAATCAAACCACACCCATAGGCCTCTATAGAAAACTGGATTTCCACAATCAGGTACTGTTTGTTCAAAGGCCTCTTTTTGTTTCTTTTTTCTGTGCGGCAACATTCCTAACAACACCCAAAAAGATTTCAACATTTTTATAGCTTCTAAACACAAAAGATATGGAAGAGATCTGTAGGATCTTTTCCTAAAAACTATTTTTCTGCGATTACTACTACTTTTACGACATGGAATTCCGAAGGGGATCGCTGAGTGGTCAGTTGTCACCCATAACCGGCTCTATCCAGACAACGACCCTATCCGCACATACTCAAACGATTCAGCCGTTACAAATGTGTAAACATTTGTGCTTACAATGGCCAATAATCTGATGAGAAACAGCGTAGAGTGCTTAGCTCTCAGGGTCATCTCAAACGACAATTTCACCCAAGCAAAGGCACCGGACTATCCTTTCCCACGTGGACCACCTTGTTAGTGGAGCAAGTATAATTACTATTATGGCAAACCTTGTATTAGGGAATGTTATAGCCAATGGGAAACCAAAACCCTCGAAAATTTCTGTAAAGGGATCTGTGTGCTAAAATTTTAGCATCTCTATCTGTAGGAACCAAACGTACGCATAGAAACCAAACAAATTTCATCTGTAAGAACTGGTCAATTTTAGCATATGTCTGGAAACTGTTCTAAATTACAAAAGAAAATCAGGGCCACAAAAGAGTTCCATTCAAAGGAATTATATCCATCATGCTTTCTACCATGTCATACATTTTTTATGCTAGTTTTTCTTATTCTGTAAACTTTCTTCGACCTCTAAATCTTATAAGAAACGTGAGAAAAAGGTCTATTTGAGTTCAGTAATCCTTTTTCGTAGTTCTGAATGCTCTTTTCTTTGGAATTTTGTGTCGTTTGGATTCGAACTAAGGCGTAGTGGATTTTTTTGGTACGGTGGCGCAAGTACCTATAGGAGATTTGACAACGAGTGATTGTTCCTCGCATCCATTGTTCTTTTCTTCAATAATAACAATGGGTCAGGAGGATATGGGTGATGTGTTTGCATAGGGTCAGTATAGGATTAGCAGACATCAATGAGTTTTACGAGAGACCTCTCACAGATGCCCTATAAACGGCACACTACATTGTGAAGCTTCTCTATTCAGAGCCGTCGAATAGTGGTGCAGGCACGGTTTTACTAGAAAACCGAGAACCTTTCCGAATAACATCAGGAGAGGTCTCTATCGTTTAGTTTTCTTTCCAGAAATAAAGATAAGCTTACTTCTATTGAATTCGGCAGTGTCATAATCGATCGCAAGAAAATTTCCCTAAAACAGATTCTTCTGAATCCGTGTTGGTTTGCTGTAAGAGTATGCAATGAATGCTCATTATTATTCCATTTTAAAAGTTCAGAATATAATCGTGACCTCAGTGTTGAGTTTTCGCTCCAAACATCGTATCGTCATCATTCCTTGTTTTCATTTTTTTTTTACTAACATCCTTAATTATATAGGATGTCCTGAGATGGATGGAGTTTATTAGAAGGAAAGCAGTACTTGAAACATCTCAAATTCCACGATGTCTTGAAGCCGGATAAGGTATAAAGCCAAAATATACCGAGATATTGGACGTGAAGGTTACTAAAGCCCAAGAAGTCCAAATTCCTTCATATTCTTTCTTTCGCTAAAACAAACAACGGATAAGTAAATGAACTGTAGCAGGGAAGTCGGGATTTCACTGAACCCTATTGGATAAAGCAGAGTTCGTCCAACATAAAAGCAAAGCACAGGTTTACGGATCTCAGGAAACCTTGTAGAATCCGGGGGCAATCAAACCCTTGGAAAATGCTGACCTGATTCATAACTTGGCAAGATTAAACTATATACACCAACTTTTCACATCCTTTATCCATAGACTAGTATACTTTAATGTTGTTGTTTATTCTTCGTTTCCTGTCTAGGCTCAAGAATACGAGGTCATTCTTAACCACTACGTCTTTTTTTACGTTGTCGTGAACCATTATCGTCCAAATACATAAGAATAATTTTTAAATGGCGTCACTATTTAAACATAAATCTATTTTTGCGTATTTTTCTCTGCGCGGATCGGATACTCTTCCACGCAAGGTTTCTTGCAGTTATGAACTTGTAGTTTCGAGGAAAGGAATGATCTTGATTTTTCAATGTTTTTTTTTATTTCTAACAAACTGTTCTACCCTTTGGTTAGTGAGCGATGCTTCAAACGTCTTTTTGTTCGTGTTTCTTTTGATGGTAAGAGAAATTTAGTTTTTTGCTTGGCATTATTCCTATTGTGGAAACCACTTTACTAAGCATACGTGACAACGGACATAAAGCGAAGTACTGCTGTAGTATTATCTCTGAAATAATAAGTGACAATAGGCATTTTCCAGATTCACATCGGTGGTCGTCCTCCATATGAATTTTCTGAGGGTATCGAGACATCATTCACTGGTTGCGTTGCCCGACTACAATTGAACTCTGTAAACTTGCTCAATTTCGCGCCTAGCAGAGGAGGGCAAAAATGCCAAGTGAGGAAATATTCCGAAAAAAGTTCCAAAGAGTGACTTTCAAATAATGTTGCATTGACTAACGACTGTTTATATGCTTGATGTGCTGGTAAGAGGTTCTCAGTACAAAGTTCGCTTAACTATGATCAGTTTTGCAGCAGACTTCACTGTCTTCAGAGTTTCTAAGAAGGCATGTTAATGTACAACCTGTTTATTGGAAACCTCAGAAAGTAATTTTCATCATGCTTCGCCTCCCTAGATGACGAAGTCGGCTACGCTCACCCTCCTTCGTGGATCGCCAAATTGGTACCAGGGTTGTCTGAGAGGGTAAAAACACTGATACATCGATAGACCTCAGCAAGTCATTGTATATAATAGAAAACCTTTAATCACCTTTACACTTTCTTTGTGTATAAAACATGACGCATCTCTCAGGGAGTGATCAACGCTGATCGCTTAAACCTTAATCGCAGGCGAAATTCCTATTGTGCCTTGTTTTTTCCAGATGCCGAAGCCACCGTCTCTAACTCTGCACGAATCGGCCCGGGCGGTAATTCCGTTTACGTTCTTACCGTTCTCGTTCGAGTTTCGTATCCTGCCGGTGCCGTCGTTGCTGCTCGACATGCTCGACGCCGACAACGTGACCCTGTTGCAGATCACAGTCGACGAAGAGAAGACGTTACACCTCGTCAGCAACGCGTCTCGTTTCAAACAGATTGCAAATCCATGTAAGTATCCCCATTACAGGTGCTTCTTCAAATATTTGACAGCAGTTAAACCTCTGAAGTAAGTCAAACCAAATATAGAAAAAAGAAACCATACTGTCGCGGGTAGGTATAGGGACATTCAGTGTCGATGAAGTGTTGAGCAATCACATGTGCTGTAATTGCACTTGATCTCGTATTTATTAACCATTCTATTTTTGAACTGGTGCGACCTATTTAAACAAATCAGTAGGCGTCATTAATTTAACTAATCAGGGATTTCTACAGGGACAAATAAACGAAGGCTTCAAACGTAAGCTGAGTAGTTCGCTGTGATTTTGGAAAAGAACAATGTTTATCCAAGCTCTTATGAAAAGAAGAACAAGCTGAGAGGGAATATGACTTTTAAAACAAAAAACAGACTTGAAGTCATAAGTTATAGCTATAGTATATTTCTAACAGTGGTTGAAGACGGGGAACATACTTTGTCAGTCGTCGTCCCTCGTTTTGTCTAAATCATTTACGGATCCTATCTGTATGAAGATATAGACGAACGGAATAATTTTTTTTGCAAACTAGTCCTGCAGTGCTAACTTTTCATTTGCTGCCTACCATAACTTTTCACGGCAGGGTATAATGCGAAACACAACCACAATGATGCTGAGATATTTGCAAAACTCCGGACCGCAGGTGTTTGCGGTGGGAAAACGAAAGCGCTATTATCCTTTCCGGAGGCTGACGAGTTCACCACCACACCATGCGGGCCCTTCGTTTCTCCTTTCTCTCAGCTTTTTCTATCTACCAAGCGCCATTAACAATCAGCGGGATTGCTCGGCTGAGCCCAAATCAGCATTGAACACAGTCAAGCTGAGGCTGTAATTCAAATCACAATGCTAACTAGTTCTACACTTTTCCAAAAGAAGACCAAGGCACGAGTGGTTGTATTATAACTACGTCTTCCATCCAAGTCCTTTTTAGGAGCATTTTTATTTGAGCTTTAATTTTTCTATCACTAATCACAATTGATTTACACTAAGTGCTTTCAGCAATTAACGTGGCTGACGGCGGATGGCACAGTTTTCTGTTGAGAATTCGGGGACCACGTCTGGAAGTGGAGATCGACGGATATACGGTAGGTCATAAAATGCACTTCACACAACTCCTGGGTCGCTTTGCTACCTGGCAACGATGTTCCTTTCTACCTCACTGAATGGACTTAAATGGAATCTTTGAGCAGGGCACTGCAAAAACACTTTGTGAGATAACAAAACCCATATGGGTGTTTTTTTTTTAGAGAGCTCAGGATTCATGCTTAATCAACTCTTAGCTGGTCACTAAGCATAGGAATCAGACAAACATGCTCAGGGCTCTCTGTCATAATTGCAGATGATGGTGAAAATGAATTCCTGTCACTTCAATAAAACTGTAAATGCGAAATGTCACAGAGAGGTTATCATGCAAAAAAGAGTAGAAACAGTGAAGCTGCTAGGCTCTCATTCCTAGAGGGCTTGTCTGGAATTCACAATTGCTTAAACAAAAAGGAAGCACTAGAAAGAAAACTGTTCATCTTCACTAAACGAAGCAGGTTGAATATTAGGTAGTCATTCTCTCACAGTGTTGAATCCTCCTTGTACGAAATGCCTAATTTGGTTCAAATTTTCCAAAATTTGATGTTGGATGTCGACGAGATAAGCCATACAAGAAGGGGGATATCAAATATTTATCTGCAAAGAACAAGTTGTTGCTCCTTCTACTGCTGGGAACCTCTTCCAGTAAGGGACTGTGGTGCTCTTCAAACTCAGATTTCGTGTTTTTCCAAGACAGAAGTTCTATTGATGTATTTGGACACCGATTTTCACTTATGCTCGACAAGAATGGCCGATACTTTGTTAACTTCATAAATTTTTGCGAAGTAAAATGTACAGGACTCATCACTGTGGCCGATGTTGCCGGCGCATTCACCTTTTTCGGGGCCACTATGATTTGAGTCGATTGCCCACAGCCGAGATGAAGCACGTTTGTGAAGTGCTCTATTTCACTGGATTCCACTGACAGGAAGACGATGAAGACCCAGATCGTGATGACGAACTACTGTGAGCACTCGAACCGAATGATCGTTGGTCTGGAGAAGACCAATGCGCCGTGGCGTTAGTCACATTATAGAGTTTTATGTTAGGCGTCATGGATATTTGTTCTATTTGGTATTTTAATGTCAATGACTTCTATGATTTCCTGCTGAGCACCAAATAATCTACATATAAAACAAAAACAAAACCTGTTACCAACTGGCTGCTATTGGTCAACTAAAACAGTGGCCTTTGCCCAAATATCAATTGTGACGTCACAATGGACATATGGCAGCGGTTCGTTAGGTCTCCATTGCCAGCCATTGCCCTTTATTGCCATAATTATCTTTAAAGTAGGTCATTCGATATCGTTTTTTGTTTTTGTAACTCTATCACTTATTCTATTAAGGTTCTTTGGTTGGAAGGTCAAGAAGTACGTCGAATATCCGCCCGGTTGTCATCGTTGGTGCTGTCGTCCGTTGGATGCTATCGGTCAACAACCATCGACTTTGATAAGGTCCACGCAGAGAGGACTGTAATCAGAGGCGGCTGCGAAATGGTAGACAGGTTTGTGCGATCAGCAGTGATATCAAAGATCACCTGTTCTTTAGAACCCTTTCTACTTCTTTTCCCTTTGACATCGATTTTCACAAAGTCGCTTCCGTAGATTTCATTCCGCATATTTCCGCAGAAGAAATTCAGAACAACGGAAACATTACCTGTATTCAGTAGCCGAACTTACATAATATTAACTTTTTATTTACTGCCTAGTACAAATTTTTACAGCAGGGTATCATGTGTTATGCAGTCCCCAGATCAATCTTGTTGACGGGTGATTGCTGATGGCACTGATCGATAGAACTAACGGACAGACAGGCGAAACGAAGGACCCGGATGGTGTGGTGGTGAACGCGTAAGCCCTCGGAAAGGGTGATAGCGCGTTCGTTCCCCACTGCAGACAGCTGCGATCCAGACATTTGCAAATATCTCAGCACCATTGAATTTACATAGCTGATATGTAGATGTGGAATCAAATGACATATGTGGAGCCTACATACGCTTTGTGTACCCTAGAGTTTAATATTGTCGAAATGAACCTATCTAAGATAGAAGTGCTACTGACATCAAACCACGGTCAGTGGCCGTCATACGTCGAGGAACGGGAAATGGCTATCCACTAGACGTCAGTTATCCATCGGAAGCAGTGTGAAGATGTTTAATTGGATGAGGAAATTAGGCGATTAATATCGAAAGCTATTTACTTAAAATGGGGTAGCAGCGCAGTTACAGATGGGCTGGCACAGTTATAAGGGCAGTTTGTTATTGACCTTGGAAGCTAGTCGATTCTATGTCAAGCTTTTCCCTTAATGGATAGGTCATGTCTGAACGGTCTATCGTTTTTATCACTTATACGTAGTGAAAATGTGACATAATAGACAATGTGACAGGATAGTGAACAATTCGAGCAAATGAATCAAAAACAATAGGAATATGAATGTGTCGTTTTCTTGTTCAGCAATCGCGAGGTTTTTAAACAGCATACATAAGACAATACATAGACAATACTTCCATAAAAAGACACAATACAATACAACACTAGCTGACGTTTCGGCAGTATCGCCTTCTTCAGAGCCTGGAAGGGTATACTGATATACAATCTGCTAGGCCAAACGCTTCAATAACACAAAAATGTGAAAAACTCTATGGTAATTACATAATCAACAGCGTCTTGAAAAAGCACACCGCTTCTTACGTCACTTCCAATGAGGAAGATTAGAACAGCTGATTATAGTCGCATATGGTTGATGACTGCACCATCTCACGTCAGAAATTGATGAGAACATACGGGGTCAGGTCGCGTATGACCTCTGGGCATTCATCCCTGCTATTCATTGCAGGGTTTTTCGCATTTATCCAAAAAACCTCGAGAAGTTTTCGCGGTAGTGTTTTAGTCTCCTGTGCAAGGATATTGACTTTTACTTCAAAATCGTCTCCGCTATGCTTTTGTATCCTATGCGTGCCTAGTGGGGTGCTTTGTCTTAGTTTTCGTTTGCCATCTAGGTGTTCTTTTATACGGATACACAAAGGTCTGCCCGTTTCGCCAATATATTCATCTCCGCAATTGTTACACGAGATCAGGTATATCGTACCTGAACTCATGCAATCACCGTCCCTGCCGTAAGGGCAAATTACGCAATTTGTTGTTTCACACAGACGGTCATACAGGCGGTTGCGAACTAATTGGCGACGTAGAGTAGTCGGTGGTATTTCAACTATCGCTACCGATTCCTCTAAACTTGGCCTTCTTAAGCATCGTTTTATAGCTACGCTTACTTCATCGCTTATAAAAGGCAACATAAACGGGATTTTGTTTTGGCCAAGTGTTTCGCGTGGGCGCGTCGTTCTCCTTGTAAACTTATCTCGTGGGGTTACTATTTCGTAGCCTTTGGAGATGGCTATTTGCCGAGCCAAGTCGCGCAATTCTCCCTTTAGTTCTTTGGTAGTGCACACAGAGGTGGCTGTTCGAAATATGTTTCTCACAATCGCCCTCTTTGTAGGTGTGAAGGGTGGGAAGAAGGGATATGAGCGAGGATGTTCTTGTTACTCGGCTTTCGGTACCACTTTGTCAAGTAACCGCTACTTAATAGGTTTGTTTGAACGTTTAAAAACGGTAGCCAGCTTCTTCTCGGTTTTTCCCGGGTGAACTTTATGTACTCGGACTGCTCGTTCAATAATTCAAAGCATTTGCCCATCTCCTCCTGCGTAGAGAAGACGACAAAACAATCATCTACATATCTGCAGTAGAGTAGTGGCCGGAGATCGAGAACAGGGGCTTCTATCTTAGACATAAACACAATGGCCAGGCTTGGTGCCAATCGCTGTCCCATTGCCAACCCCCTTATTTGCGCGAAATATTTCCCAGACCATCTGAAAATCGAGCGGTTTAGGCACTCCTTTAAGAGAACCATTAGCTGCTGAATGGACAAGCCATGCATATTTATTCTTCCTTTATGTTCAACAAGAAGTTCGAAGATGGCTTGCATTGCGGAGTCATTCGATACGTTGGTGTACAGTGCGGTAACGTCGAAAGACTCCATCACGTACGCGTTATTAGGTCGTGTTATTACGTTTATCTCTAACCTTACAGCCGCACAAAAATGTGGCATGCGGGAAATTAGAGAATTAATAAACTCGAAAACAATAAGTTGTCTGTTAGTGATAAGGGGAGAAGTTCGTAGTTATCCCTCGCCAGCTGGATGTTGAGATAACAGAGGAACATCTTAGTGACGCCACTCTCTGTCGCCCATCCTCTGGAAAGGAATATAAAAGTCACTACCGAAAGCTAAACAATCAGTGGGTCAGCGTGGCAAAGGCTGCGGGTTTAAAATTATCGGTTATTTCGCACTTTAAAGTCGATAGACCAACATGTCCCGTCCTATACCTACTTATTAAAACACATAAGTTGGTATCACCTGATGATCTTGCGTCAACCAATCCGTCATCATTTAAGTTTAGACCCATCATCAGCTGTGTAGACGGGCCAACGGATAGAATAACCTGGTTTTCTTTCATTGCACAATAGACTAAAACACCAGCGCGAAAACCCCTTGAGGCTTTTTGGATAAATGCCAAAACCCTACAATGAATAGCAGGGATGAATGCCCGGAGGTCATACGCGACCTGACTCCGTATGTTCGCATCAATTTCTGATGTGAGATGGTGCACTCGTCAACCACATGCGACTATAATCAGCTGTTCTAAACTTCCTCATTGGAAGTCACGTAAAAAGCGGTGAGTTTCTCCAGTTGTTGAACATGTAATTACCAAAGAGTCTTTCGTCTTTGTGTGTTATTGAAGCGTTTGGCCTAGTAGATTGTATATCAGTATACCCTTCCAGGCTCTGAAGAAGGCGATACTGCCGAAACGTCAGCCAGCGTTGTATTGTATTGTGTTTTTATGGACGTAAATGTATGCTGTTTAAAAACCTCGCGATTGCTGAACAAGAAAACGACACATTCATATTCCAATGCCGAGGTTAAGAGAAAGTCGATTCTGGGAACTATTACAAGGTGTACCAGCAAAAACAATAGGACCAAGAATGTCCATAGGTGCACGTATGGTGACTCTAGTTTGCAAGAAGCTCCACCGGAACACCATTGTTGATTAGGCTTAGTTCTCGCTCTCAATTCTCAGTATATTTAGAAGATACAGATTAATTGATCGCAATGATGTCAATTCTAGATGTCAACCATCTCGATGTGAAAACGATGGTGTTTGTCATCAAACGACGCTCTTTGACTATAAATGCATTTGCACCAAAGGACATCACGGAAAGAATTGTCATTCATGTGAGTTTCTCTAAAGATTTAGATATTTGGCATTTCTAATCTAGTAAGTGTAAGTAAAATTCTAAACGCAGAAGGAACTTAGCTGGTAATTCAAAAAGTCGGAAGTTCAGATAATATCCAGATAAAATATGTAATTACCCATGTGCACGTAGATATAAGGCCACGTTTCCGCTGGAAACATGAGTCAACCCGATGCAGGAGAGGCGCTGTATCCCTTCAATCCGCCTGCTTCTGAGGCAGAGTACATGATCGCCCACGATTTTTGCGCTATCAGCTAGCTACCTAGAATTGCGCTACGTTACCTTTCAACATCCTTGAGATCAGTGGATTCAATTGAGCCCTTACTTATCAGCCTGGGTTATCCATACTCCATCCCAAGGCTTAACGAAATGTGAGGTCACTTCTGTAAGAAGTGTGTATAATAGCACAGAATGTAGTACTACTTTTATTACCACATTGGTCACAGAACCTCGTCAAACCATGAAACTGCTCATTACAAGTCGTATGAATACCACATCAAAGCTGTACCACTGTTGTTCCCACAAACTGCTCGAAGAAGGGCTATTTTTATGACTCCCCTAATGTTTGAATCTTTGAATGAGTAATCGGCTAAACAGCTAGGCTATGATACGAGCAGAAAAGAAACACCTGCCAGCCACATTTTCTACTTCCTCCGTTTATCACGTCGGATTTCCTGAAGCATCCTGACGATCACAATGTAGCTGATAACGGTCACGATGTAATCAAACGTTATCGAAAAGGACATAACTGGAGCAATCTGATTAGAAAACAATACACTCGATTTTACCTTTCCCATGATTACGTGAAAAAATGGAAACTCTCATTTTAAATAAATTGGTAATTTACGCGTTGAAATGCGTTCCTAATGCGAATTACTTTGTTTTTACGGATTGTCCTTGACGAAGTGACACGACGTGCTCATCGGGCACTTTTTTGCACTCGGTGAAATATTGAGACTAGTTGATAGCGAAATAGCTATGAAATACGTCTATCAGTGAGGTGGACCTTTGCTCAGGGGTATCACCAAACCGAGGAACCACACTTATGTCATCACTTGCATTTTTTATTGAAGAACAGCGTATTTTGGTTCTGCTCGAACCTTCTTCAGTCGCAGTAAAGGAATCTAGAAATGCTGAGTTGGTGCACAAGTTCTGAACAAGCTTGATTTTTTGCTGTTACTGATGCCCACCTCTTTTCTGGGCTGATCAGCACTATGGTATTGATAGCCGATTGTTATTATGTAAAGTACCAAGTAGCCATGAGTTAAATTTACAATTTCATTCACTTAGATGGATCGTCAGAATTTGTGCTAGAAGTACTTCTAGATTTTGGAAACTTTAGGGTAGCCAGGCAGGAAATAAATTGCAAATGGAGCAAAGGTAAGTGATAACGGAGAGAAATTCATGTGAAGATCGACTAGTGTGAAGCTTTTCATCACATAGCTCCTCTAGAGGGACAGCTTTCTGTCCAGATTATATTTTGGTGAACCCTCAAAGAAACCTATATTGAAAAGGTAAAAATGACAAAAGTTGAGACGTTTGCCTAATGGTTTGCTTCTGGTCATATCTATTCGGCTTTTCTATTAAGAAAGTGAAATTGTACGGAAGGTAAAATGTAAATGTGGCTGAATGAAGTGCAGTATAATGGTTCGGCTGTAGATGTACTTATTTTCAAGTAGCGCTAGCATAATTTATGGACGCGAATACCAGTTTTAGCTCTTATTTACTTCCTGTTCTTTTTCATCCACAAGGATGCTGGGTATGAGTAAAACTCGGAACCTTAGGAGAGCTTCGAACCCGCGCTTGTCTTTATCCAACGCTCACGTATATTCACATTCACCACACCAACCGAGACCCTTGTTTTGCCTTTCTCTCACCCATGCGAACACCTATGTTTGAATATCTTTCTGCATAAATCTAAATCATTTTTCTTTTATCTAGAGGTATCTATCTAGAGGTTATAAGATTTAGAAAGTAATATAGGGAATGATATTGAACAAACTGGTGAAGATGTTGCTTCGACGATGGTCGTTACACGTCTTGAACACATAAAACTGTTGCAGAATGCAAACGTACGACACATGTTTCATAATCTCACCGATGCGCACATGCTGAGAAAAGTTCATCATTACCCCAAAAATCATCCTATTCTATCTTATTCTCACGTGCAATATTTTACCCTTTGCAAATGAAACCTCAGTTTTCATCACGTATACTGTAATTACGAAAAGTTTTTAGCGAATTTACCTCGTTCATGCGAAGAGTGGTGGAGCTCACGTGGAAATCGGACTCGAATAGCATTAGCTGGTAAAAATCTCACAATTGATTTGGATGGTGGCGGACCAATGAAGCCGATGCTCGTCACCTGCATGATGGTCAAGGACGATATGGGATTCGATGTGGTTGGTTCAGTATTCGTTTCATTGAGATTATGATAGCGGTACCGTTTTTGGTCAAACAGATTAGTTCTGAGTAAATCAAGAAAAGACTCACGATCTCAGACTCCGGTGCTAAAACTGATCATTCTCTTTCGCCTTTAAAGACGATCGTTCGACATGAAGATGAACGCTGAAGCCACTTATGCGTTGCTGAGTATACTGTGCTGTCTTTATTTGTTGTTGTAACAGCCGTTCATCGAATTCTGAAAGTTGTCGATGCCCTTAAGGGGGATATGGCTAGACATTCTGTAATCAACTAAATACAAATAAAACTGAACAAATAATGAAAATATGTGGAAAACTTCATAATCTTACAAAAGAATCACTTCTGGAACAACTTTGCTATCAATTTCTAGAGAGAAACATCATACTAATACGTTTGTTGATTGGGTCGCCTTCGTAAGGAGTCCTGATGGTCTCATTATTTCTTCCAATTAACTACTACCATGTTAGTTTATTAAGATTCATTTCCATGAGGCCTTAAGAAATTCGAGCCTAGGAGGATCCTAGAACATGATCACTTGAGTTATGAATCGGAAGGCCCCTGAATCCTTGCACCGGCCCAGAATTTTATTGAGCCACCGAATGAATGTTAAACACGTCTCACTCGAATTGAGCCTGCTGGAGGACCATCTTGCTATTGTACGTCTATATTTCACACCAAGAAAGACTCATCATTGAAAGCGATCATTGCACTAGGGGATACTCGTTATATTCATATTTTTTTAGCTCAGGTATGTAATGAGTCCATTTGAAACTCTTTCCCTTTTAGAGAGCACCAATATTGTAACGCAAAGAATTATCGGTCTCATTGTTCAAAATATCTGACAATTTTTCGTTATTTAACGATAATCATTCGGCGAAGTCGAGCTTAGAACTACTCCAAAATCCAATGCCCTCCCTCTCTCGTTTTCCACGTCCAGATTATACTCATTGATTATTTTGGCGTATTGATAGTACATTTGTAGTGATGCCGTTTAATACGTTCAGCGGTTTGGTTCTATCCCACCCTTGGCCAATCAGGCACCCCACTCTTTGGCTTTTGGAAACTTGGTAGCAAAATTTTTTGGAATAAACTAGCTTCTCGCAATCGAAAGGGGCCTACCAGTTCTATCCCAGGATTCCTGGAAGGATAGACGTAACAGCATTTATAAACAGGATCATAAATACTCAAACAGCCATCAATTCCACACGTAGAATTTCAAAGGCTCAAAGGCCTTTGTGGAAAAAATGAGTGGGTAATGAATGCAGGGAAACATATCGAATGCAAGAAATTCTGGGATCCATACAATTTGTGATGTGCGATCATGCAAAGTAACGAAAATTAAAGAAAGAACATTTTTAGAATTTCTTCATACGGTTTTCAACAAAAAACGCAAAATCAAGAACATCTATAGTCGTCTTAAGTCGAATTTCATCTAGCCGAGAGATTTCCAGATCAACACCGTATTACAACACGATTTAAAGCGACCTATTTACGTCACTGGCGACACGAATCCTGGCGTGATCAGGAAACAGCTTGTCTATGGTGTTTCAACTGAACAGATGGACCGTCTCGTTGAGGGATTCGAAACGTGTTCCCAGGTACGGTAGTCTCTTATCAGGTTTACATTTTGTTTTATATTACAAAGTACTAATAGTGTATAATAATGTTAGAGGAAGAATTGCGATATGTATGAGTACGAGCATGGGGGCGTGTGTAGCGGAGTGGTTACAGACACCTTGCAATGTAGATAGGATCGATCACCGCGCCAAGGGCTCGCGAAGCCTTCCATCCCTCCGGGTTGGTACGAGACTTGTCTTGGAGGATAGCAGCAATATATCGCTAGGCCACCGCGACTCACCTGACCGGACCAAATACGAACATTTGAAGAATCTACCAGCACAAGGCGCGATCGAGAGGCGATGTTAGGTTTTCTTCGTATTACGTGATTGAAGGAGGTAATCCAGAGTATCCGTTATGTGTCGACGGTCAATGAGTGAGCAACTGTTTTATATGCGAAGATGTCCAAAGTCAAACATTTAATATTTTTTTCCGACAACTGCTGAACACAACCCGGTAGTAGTTTGGCTTCATAGATGTCTAGCTCCCGATAGAAACACGTTCAACTCAATGATCTTTCTTCAATAAAACTCTGAAAGAAGATACGATGATATCCGTCTGTTTTCTATGGTCAGAACTCCACAGGGCAACTGTGACATGCAACCAAGTTTTCTAAAAAATTTTGTTGTCTAATATCTTGATTTTTCCTTCATTCCATTATTTTAGCAAGTGTCAATATTAGGAGCTTAGATGTGTTTGAATGATGAAAAACTTTGAAATTCAAACTTAAGCATTTCCATGATTCAAAACGTAGTGATCACTATCGTTGTTCACATGGAATACGTTTGGGAGAGTTATGCCACACGATTTCAGTGAGGAACTGCTACCTAAAGACTGCTTGAAACCTTAGTACTTCACATTTTGTTTTGGCTTCTTAAAAAACCAGATAAAAAATTCTCTAATGCGCTAATAACTTTTTGTCCTAGTATTTCGTGGTTGTATAGTTTCTGGGAGTAATATGACTGATGTGTAAATGGTTTGCGGTAAAGTGATAGGTACAAGATGCTTTAGTCTTCGCAAGAAGCATTGTTACCCTTTTTATTTCCAACACAGCTTAACCTCTATTTGAATTTTTATGAAGCAAGTTACCAAGTACATCTTGAAGTACCTCGTAGTACTCGTTTAGTACATGCGATTTTCATGTCGTGGAGGAGCACGGCTGATGACCTTGGGCGAAGATCGCTCGCCATCCTCCTGGTATTCTACTCGATCTGAGAAGCACGGGCTCCAGTGGGGAGACGCACCACCGTACAGTCGCATGTGCTCGTGCGCTACAAATGGCACTTGTCTGCACAACAGGTGACACTTCTCAAATTCGGGCATAGAACTAGGTTTTTAGTTCTGAAGGTCGTCGATTAATACCAAAATAGTCAGGAGATGAGTTAACAAAGCCCATCATATCTTAAAAGTTTGGAAACAAAAGTTCTTTTGAGTGTTCATCTAATTGCAGGATGTGTAATTGCGACTCTGGGGAGGATGCGACTGACGAAGGAGTGAATTCCTATTCGCAGCTGCTCCCGGTTACAGGACTTTTCCTTGGCGGAACAACGAAGTCGTCATCGATTGAAGTGGAAATTGGACCGTTAATCTGCAACCGAAGAGGTCAGCATCGTAGCCTTTACACACCTTTAGGCCTTAGCTTACAGATTAGTACTGCATCACGATGCCGGGTTCTTAAAGCTCTTCAGCGTTGTCATCTTTATTGATTTGCTCTTATATGTTTCAATAATGAGCTCATCGGTTTGCTTTCAGTCTCGTTCGAGCCGATCACGTTTTCGGACAGGAATTCTCGTCTAACCAGTGTCCGCACACTCTCCGTGAGAACTTTCGACATTTCTTTCCAGGCGAAATTCAGACATCCCTATATGAGCTTGTTTTCGTGGGAGAGCATCGATTCTCTGCACTGGTTGCATCTATACATTCAAGGTGAATACAGCTTTTATACCTTTTTCCTCTTCCTTTTTAAAACTAATCCTTAAAAGGCGACCATTCATGGTACCCCTCATGACGAAACAACAACGATGCCTTATTCTCTCATTCTCATTATGACAATGTCGCTTTAGAAGAACCAACGTTATTCAAAGAAAGTTTATTTTCCACAAGACATAGATTGCTTTCTAGAAGATATAGATTGCCGTTTCTGTGGTACGTGCTAGAACTCCGATCTATGAGCTTGTCCACCAAGAGTTTTAGATCGTTTGGTTAGAATTTTGTGGATATTTACAAAGTATACGACTACCTATTAGCTGAGATGTTTTAATGGTTCGTTTTTGCGTCTGAGCACATAAACTTGGTCATTTCTTTTCGTTATGGCCATCTTCTGAAACGTAGCCGTTCACGTATCTGCTTACGGCATAACAACAATTAGAACACAAGGCAATGTGAAAACCGCTGAGCGAGGAGCTCATTTTCCCGTTGTTTTGGCGTTCTTCAATTTTAGTTTTGTTATCTTACCTTCTGTCCCCCATCGCACACCTATCGCATTTGCAGCTCTTAAGAGAGAGGTGAGAAAATCCAGTCAAACAGATTCGAATTAATGACTATGTCTATGGATGGATGGACCATGAATTTGTCTATGTTCATATTCGTATTGAGAATTCACTGAAAAATTGTTTATCCTACATGGGTTGTTTTCTTCTTCCATTGCGATAATAAGGTTTTTGTCCAGATGACAAAAGCCTTTGGCGCACGATTGGATTTGTGCAAAGTGGTTTTAACTGAATTAACTCCCACCACCTTCTGCTTGAGAGGAAGTGAATAATATCTAAATAAGTGTTAACGTGAAAATGTCCCAAGTTTAGGATGCTATTATATTTCTTTTCGAGGACAAAGTCTTTACACGGGAGATGCTATTCTAATCTGAAATTTCTATTTTCGCATTATTTACTCGATCCACATTTCTCGACTTTCCACTTTGATGTAGTTGATAGGTTTTTATCCTTCTACGAGATATTCTAGGATGCAAATATATGTTCCGTTGACATTCGTTACTAGTAACTTTGCTCATGTATAAAATGTTCTACCACCTTTCTGTTACTGCCATTAAAGTTTCTAACATGGACGCGGTCAGTGCCTTAGTAGAGATGACTTCAGTAGTACTCGAGAACCTCTAGTTCAACTCCACCCTGTGTACATCGTTTCTAATCTATTCAGTGTCACGAAGTGATACCCGGTTGCTCTGCGAAACTCCGATCCACAAAGGCGTGTGACTCTAGATAGTGAAACCCTGAGAACACCCTAGCATAGCATTCCCTGTTTTTCAGGGAGAATCTGTTTTACCAGCGTTCAATAATAGTCATAAAAAAGAGCGAAATCCTTAAGCGAAATCTGAATTTGCGAGCAAATCAGAATACTGTCGTCGATAACAGAAACAAGGAAAAGAATCGAATAAAAGAAGTGCTGCGACTTGCACATTATGTCACGTCTGGTCAAATATTACTTGGATACTTGGATGGTATGTCATCACTGGATGTGCGGCCCCCAGCATATTCTCCATTTTCCGAGTTGTGCTGGTTTAACCATTGCTTCCCTGGAATCCCGAGGTCAGCCTGGCCAAAGTCTGCCCTAGGTTCTTACCATCACAGGCAGTCACAGCCCTTGTGGATCAGAGAGAGATTAGCCACCATGCTACTTTGATACCAGGACGGTGGTGAATTCTGGTATTGGTTTATGCTTAGCTGCGCTTCCTGATGGAACTTCTCAGCTTAGGAGAGCCTGTCAGGGGGATGAATCCGCCCGCTGAACATCGTAGCCCGACACCCAGGAACACGTCCCAGCCACGGTGAGGCGATAAAACGGTACTGTAGTCGAATGTTGAAGCTCATAAGTTTGGGTTGATTTTCGTATGCAAATTTAACTGCAGTAGAATCTATAATCTAATGTTTCTCAGATGGGAAGATTGTCGGTGAGATCGTGAATGGAGGCGAAACGCTGCAAGTGATGACTGATTCCATCTACAACGATGGCCTATGGCATTCTATCTACTGGGAAGCCGATACACAAGGGATGAGACTACGTGTAGATGGACGAACTAGCGAAACCAACGCCTCAACACTCATACTTCCAAGTGCCCATCAGTGGACAATAGGTAAGTGTTTAAAAATTTTCACCGAAAATATCATTGTTCACCTCACTTCTAGTTCAAGAGAAATAGGGTGGAAATTCGAAGGGTGCAAATATTCCAAAAGTCACTTATGAATGTGGAGTGGAAATGGCCTGCATAAGAACTTCAACCGGCTGCTAAGGCATCTCCATCGCACGAATAATGCCTTCCATCGACTTCTACCATCGGGACAGGAGAATGGCTCAGATGAGATAACCTTATGTAACCAAAGCTGTTCATCAAGTCATTCGGTACGAAGGGGAATATTACATTGATGATAGGTTCATATTAACTCTACATTTTACCAACGATATTCTCATGTTGAAGAGTTTCAAAGCAACATAGATGTGCTTAGCAAGGCCTTTGAGGAAAGATCGATCGGTGATTCTGATTACAAAAACCGTATCAGACACATATACAGAGTCCGATTGGTGTTTAAAAGGACACGAAGGGCGAACAAGAATGAGAGCATTATATGCCACAGCTAGGTCCTTTAGAGAAGCCACAAACCAACTGATTAATTAAAAACTCCTTACTGTTTGACCGAACAATCCGTCAAGTGCTCCCGCTGTGCAGCTGAGACGCAGCTTGACGCCTCAGCTTTGTGGAGAACTTCACGCATAATCTACACAGTGCTTGAGATATCTTCTCTGTCGTATAACCGACGCACAGACATCAGGTCGAATCGGAACTTGTAGTTGCCACCTTCAACAAGTGTGTCGTCGTTGAGATCCAAAGGAGTACACGTAGACACTGAATCGCGTATTATCATGCACTGGTAAGAGTTGATGTCAGATGTACGGCAAAAGCACTCAAACCCAGTAGAATACAAACGTTCTGTGGTCTGACACAATGGATGACGGACGGGCATGTGTACATCTCATCACGTGAACTGTTGCAGCTGAAAGGATTTGTGGATGACGGAACGCCATGAAAGCGTTACTAGACACAAAATCGTGGAAGTTGAGGTTTATTGGAAAGAACTAGAGATATGTGGTTTGAATGTTTTGTGAAAACGCGCCGTGAAAGTATCTAAGTACAAAGTGCATTGAGTGAAGTCCGCTTGAATTCGCTCAGACGCCTTTCCGTACGGTACACAAATCTTACGCGGTAAGATGGTCACGGCGATCTTTCGCATTTGCTCATTTTATTGGAAGGGAGATGCATGAAGTAGGTTGGTTAGAAATCCGTAATATGTGACTTAACCCTTCAGTCTGTCGAGTTATTCTGAATGACCGATTAAGGTTCTCGAACAGAGCGTGGTTCATCGGGTTTCGCAGGCGTCATACGAAGCGTGTATTTGTGCGGAGAAGAGTTACAACTGAGCACGGTGGTCAGAAAGGACTACAATAAAGGTCAGTCCTTTTTTCTGGTCAGTGATAGATATTTTGGTACTAACTGCATGGAAACGCACATTCATATGTTTCTCGGATTGTCTTCCTAGAGTTAAAAAGCTTTCGGCGTTGATCAATTCTTGAGGGATGCGCCATGCATGCGACTTGATCAGGCATCGTTGAAGGTGATTGAATGCATATCTGACCTTTACGATGACTCGCTGTGACCTACCGATGCATCGAGCCAGTCTTGCTGTCCTCTCAGACAAGCCTGGCACCAATTTGCCGACCCTGGAGGGATGGAAGGCTTGGTTAGCCTGGGGGCCGGGATGTACTCCAGATGCATTGCAGAGTGCCTTCGACCACTGCACCACGCGCGCCCTAACCACGTTATGGGTGTTCAAAGGTAGTTTTTGGAAATCACCATTATTTCTAATGTAGTAATGTTAATTCTTGCGTGATAAAGTTCTTATGCGTAGTTCGAAAAAACTCAGGTTAAGCATGCGGTCATTCGCTCTTCGTCGCTGATCCCAGAAAACTGGTGTTCATTTCCTCGTGGTTAACCTACATCTACGTCACTGCGCTACTTCCCCTCCTACATGCTTCGAAGGAAAGAGATTTACTGGTTCAAGGACTGAACTGAGAAAAATATAAATGCTGCATACTGAGATATTTTTCATTGTGTTACAAATTCTTAGTTAACATCATGTTGTGGGGACAATTATTTATGGTTTCTCGGCAGCTCTAAAGGTCTTTGTTATCTTTGCATATTGGTTCCAAATATCTTTCAGGTGTTCACATCGGAGATGAAGGTTACTGTCGTGAGGGTTTGTGTAAGAACGGCGGTGTCTGTTTGGATAAATACGACGGTTACGCATGTGATTGCTCTGGAACTCCATTTGGAGGAGACGATTGCAGCAAAGGTACTCCTACATGAGAATATCACTTTAGCGTCTGGATCTGATATGAGAAGATAGAAACTATCGGCATAATTTTTTCTACCTCTGTGACGAATTCGCTTAAATTATGGACCAGTGTCATTCACTTTTTTATTTACTGTCTATTCTCTTTTCATGCCAGGGTGTGATATGAAATGGAACCACATTGATGCTGAGCTATTTTCAAAACTCCGGACCGCAGGTGTCAGCGGCGGGGATCGAACCTCGTTACTACCCTTTCCGGGTACAAATGCGTTCATCACCACACCATGCGTCCTCAGTTTCATTATAGTTGTATTGCGCACCATACCCTGCCATGAAAATGAATAAGCAGGAAATAAAAAGTGTTTACATTGTGACTTATACTACAGCTTCGGCTTAATTCGGTTCACTGCCGATTTGTGCTTCCCAGATCAATTCCCTTGACGAGTGATTGCTGATAAGGATATAAAAAAGGACGAAGCTCTCGGTGTTTATCAATCCCTGAGGAATGCATCATGCATTCGACCTCATTAAGCATCGTTTGGAGGTGATTGAATGCATATCTGGTCTTTACAATGACTCGGGGTGGTCTACCGATGTATCGAGCCAGCGACCGACAGTGGAGCGATGGAAGGCTTGGTGGGCCATGGGCACGGGGATCGATTTCACGTGTGTGTTGCAGGGCGCCTCCTACCACTGCACCACACGCGCCCTTAATTTCCTGATTGTTGATAGCGCCTGTAAAGCACGAGTGAGAGAAAAGTGAAGCGAAGGACTCGTATGGTGTGGTGGTGAACGTTAGCCCACGGAAAGGGTAGTAGCGAGGTTCGACCACCGCCGCAGACACCTGCGGCCCGGAGTTTTGCAAATCATTCAGAATCTCAGTCTCAGCATCATTGTGGTTATATTTCACCGACCAGTGTATTTTTCACTTGTAACAAGTTAACATCTCACTTCACCATAAATGATTGTTGAAGTGAAAGATTCATTTGCGACTTATCCCTGGTACCGTTGAGAATCGTCCATAATACATATGTGAAACGAATTCCACTTACAACATATTTGGAAGTCAATATCTTGATCTTTCGCCCCTACCTCTTAATTAAGATCAATACCTTAAATATTTAGAAGTGTTTTTCTACCATACCTGCACTGTGCTCATTCTCCAGTCAGAGAAGGAAGTCGTTCTTTTCAGAGTACAGTATGTTCGTTCCAATGGGCTCATCATTGCAAATTCCGTGGCAAAATCCAGCTCATACGAGCACCTGCCATCGCATTGCCATACAGACGACCACAACAAATGTCTCGATTCTGAGGTCAAAGGCTCTGTTCGCCGAATCCACATTCAATATGTCCATAGAAGAACAAGGTAATCGACATCAATGTTTATGAGTGATTCCTCAGCAGATTTTCTTCTTCTCATGAGGAACAGTCGTTTGGACTTATAATTATAATTATTATAGAACACTCCCAGTGAAATAAACCAAGAGCCTCATAAACTTTCTTGACTAAATTTAAAGAGATCAGTTTTGGAAATACTCACGACTATACTTAATAGACTTCTACCTCTTCAGGTCATCTTAGTATATCTGTTTACGACGGATTCTCCTCACATCACAATAATTTAGAAGAGCGATGGAATCTCAGTGATAATATTATGCACGATGTAGAGTTCTGCGCTTCGAACTCGAGTTTTAACCTTACCGTAGGTTTTTTTTCTACCTTCATTCGTGTAATAACAACACATGGTGTCCATTAGTAGTGTCATGAATGTTATTGTATTTGGATACTTGAATACGTGGTTCGCCCGTCTTCACTGGTTGTGCGGGCCCCGGCACAATTTCCATTGTTACGGAGTTTTGCTCGTTTAGCCACTGTGGTTCCCTAGAGTTCCAAGACCACCCAGGCCAAAGTCTGTCCACAAGTCCTCACCACCACAGGCAGTCGCCACCCTTGTGGATCAGAGAGACATTTGCCACTAGATTGATACCAGGACGGTGGTGGATCCTGGTATTGGTTTACTCTTAGCTTGGCTTCCTGATCGAAGCATCGGATTCCTCAACTTGGGAGACCCTGCTGGAAAGGTGAATTCCCTGCCTTTACATCACAACCCGATACCCAGGAACACCTTCAGCCACGATGAAGCGGTAAGCCGTTGGGAGAAAATTCTAAAAACCGTTGCTCTCATTGTAATACAAGAATATATTGTATTGTATGTCTGCATATTGTAATCTTTACTGTTCTTACATCAAGTTCACTTACATGGGAGCCAAAATATGCAGCTTTTCAAACTGCGTCATTTTGCAACCAAATTCTAAATTCATTCCTGGTTGAGTACACATCGAAAGAGTCCACAAAGACTCTGTTCACTAGGATTCGCTTTAAGCAAGAATTCAGATTGACGATGAACCGTCCATTCACTTCGAAGGAAACTGGTCATTCTTCCAAAACTTCAACGTCTGGACGTTTCTGGATAAAAGTATGTATATTTTACTGTACATCAACAGCCCTTGGTTTACTCAGCAACAATGTACAGATTACACTGGCTGCGTATCGCGACTGCGGGTTGGTTCATCATTTCCGCTCAAAAATCCGAAGGCTGCTCGTTTAAAGCACTCAGGAAAAATCCGATTTGGAAGCTGCTCGGTAGACGTAATGTGAGTGTAATGGAACTGTTACTTTGCTGAAACGTTTATGATTACATTATTTTACGAGCAATGAAAGCAAGGCGCTCAGTCCTACCATGTCATGATGTGTATTGACTTCAATGCGCATATCCTCGGAAAATAACTGGCTTTAGTTCGAACTAGACAACGACGAAATTCTCACTCATTCGATCTCAAAAATTTTTGAACTTCTTTCATTTTTGATATCTGTTTCGTCGCCTGCGAGTTGTATTGAAACCACTCCGCATACACTCTCTGCAACGCCTCCATGTCATAGAAAGACATAAGTACGCAATTGATTAGCATTAGCCTTCGTGCTACTCTGTAGGTGCTGAAAGGAACTAGTCGCAACCGAGTTCATGTGTATATATTTGTGTAGCAAAGGAATCCTAGCACCCTTCCAAACGTGCTCTTCATGCCAACGAAGATGTCCTAGTAGTCACCTGATCAACAGCAATCTCTTTGATTTGGCGGACAAACAGGTTCGAAGGTTATTCGTACACAATTAGGTTCAAAAGTCCCTTTTTGGAAGAACGCATGGCATACCTCTCTGGTGAGAAAGCTATTGCCTCAAGGCAAAACATGCAGGAAAACTGTGCAACAAAAGAACCCACTGAAAAAATGCATTGAAGTCAATTCATACTGTGGCGAATGTTTTAAACAAACCTGAATTAATGGTCTATGTGAAACCTACAGATCTTCAATCTTAGATCTATAAGACACATCTTTTCAATAGATCTATCAATTTCTTAACAAAAGTGTTCGTGCTGTCGAGTAGATTGTTGCTGTCTAAGCGGCACGCACTTAAGTAGTTCTATACTGTATTCATGTAACATTTCTAACCACAAACTCGTTCAAGTACTGTTCGAAGAACTGATAGTAATGCTCGAACTTACGCTCCCTTCAGTGATTATCGTCAACCTTCCACAAGAATACCGGATGATGAAGAGATTCATATTCATGCTGTTGTTCATGCTAAGCACCACATCATCTCACTGACATGTGAGTCATACAAGAAACATTTTTTAAAGAGTACAATTACTGTGTCCATAAGGAAATTACAAAGTTTTAGTTATAATATACCAATAGAGAAAACAGGGGCGGACAGCACAGTGGTGATTATCCGTCATCACGAGCATGGTTCTAGTCCGATTCCGCTCCGTGCCAACCAAGTCTCTCATCACTTCGGGGTCGGGGGAAGTCAGTACCGGACTTATATAGGAAGGAATCACTCTCTGCAATCCATTGAGAACGCTCCAACCCAGCTAACTCAGGACTTGTCAGGGAAGTGCTCGACCAGAATTCTACGACATTCAAGATGAAATGAAACTCCTCAAGCAGCAATCGAAGTCACAAAGTTGAAGATCTTCGTGGACAATGGATGCGAGGAAACGAATTGAATGGGAGAAGTGCTGGGACCCGTACACTAGACATGAAGACGGGTCAAATCAAATACATTTAAAGAAATAGAAGAAATGAAACGAGACCAATTTCCGACATGTGCAAAAGATGCGCAACTTCATTCCTTTTCCTTTTTTTCATCCCTTTTGAGTTCATTTTAATGGTTGGTTTTAATAGTTTTTTTTGGTGTTTCATTTTAATGGTTACTTCAAACTAATTTAATACGTGATTACCTACTTGATTACCTTGGATACTTGGATGGCCCATCTTCACTGGTTGTGCGGGTCCCGGCATAATTCCTATTTTTTCAGTTGTGCTAGATTAGCCATTCTGGTTCCCTGAAGTTCCGAGGCCAGCCTAGCCAAAGCCTGCCCCGGGTCGTCACGACCACAGGCACTCGCTGCCCTCGTGGAACAAAAAAATATTTGCCACCATACGACTAGATTGATACCAGAATGGTGGTGAATCTTGGTATTACTTTATTCTTAGCTGGGTTTCCTGATGGAAACGTCGGACTCCTTAGCTTGGGAGGCCCAGCTGAGGGGAGGAATTCCCCGAGTACATCACCCAGGAACACCCAACTATGATGAGGCGGTAAATCGTTGGAAGTAATACGTGATTGCTACTCCCTTTATTCAAAACATCGTTTATCAACAGTCTACGAAGTAGTCCAATACATTGTAGACCATTGCACCTTTGGAATTTTAGTGACAAACTGCTCTTTTCTTTCCTGTATTGATTGCTGTTCTTTCAATTCAAACTTGTTTCGGTTCGTTTTTTATTATTGTTGGTGTTCGCTAAACAGAATTTATTTCAGCAATCATCGGTCTCGCTGTCGCTGGTGTTTTAGCTTTGCTGTTATCTATTCTTGTGTGTTATATGAGATCTCGTCCGGAGGGTGTGTACAAAACAAACGAAGGCGAATACAGTCCATCTCGGAGTGAAGAACCATTGGTCAATGGAATGCCAGTTGGAGGAAAAGAATATTTCTGCTAGAAACTCAGTATTTAGAACCGCTTTACAAAAATTCATTCCAGTACTTGGTTCAGTTTTAAGAGGAAGAGCTCTTAAACAAAAGCCTGTGACTCTTGATCTCGTCTTTCTTCGCTCATATTTCGGGTTTAGAGACCAAGTTCACACCATTTCCATTATATTTCCACAGCTAAGTCATTTAACGGGTATTTTATTAATAAAATTTGGTATCAACGTCCAATAAAGCACTTTAAACAAATTGGAAAGTACACGTCCTGGAAAATCAACGAGTAGCATTACCTTAAACACGGAAAAAAAATCACAAGTAGTAAGGAATGAGTCTTACAGATGGGAGTTCCTTGGCTAAATCTTCAGTCTTCGAAACCAAAGGAGTCTCGCAGTATAAAAATCTTTCTAATGCACACATAGTCTTTAGAGCCGGCAGCACACAGTCCACATCATTTATGTGGCATGCGCCCAAAGCAAGAAATTTGACGTTGCAAAAGGTGATGTTTGGGACTAACCTAAAAATTGAAGAACACCTCACTTTAGTTACGCAAACATTGAACAAGACTTGATTAATACATACAACATGATGCCTAAATTTGTGTGAAAGTCGATTGATAGGGAGACGACTGTGCACGCTACTATGAGTCACACATCACTCATACCGACAATAGCGCCTCATTAGCTCAGAGCATCAAGAACCCTCATTGATAAAATTTTTTGTACTACTCCATCGGTACAAAATGGAATTGAGTTGACTGTATTTGTGCCCAAAAGATATCTTATTCAGCTCCTTGGCAACAAAACAATCTGTACTTTGAGAGCTTTGTTGTAAATGTGAACGACTAAGTGTAGACAACGGTTTTCTTGCACCATCTCTACCACAAAGTCTAGAGTGAAGAAGCTGCGGAATCGTCACTAAAGAAAGAAAGACCGAAAGATTGAAGAAAAATCTCAGCAAAAGAAACTCATTGAAATTAAATCATTCGAAATATGCAACCGTTCCGAGCACTTTGTACCCTATCCACATACAACTCTTGCTGAACTACATGCCTCATAAATAACTTTTACTCTCATTTTAAATAATAAAAGTATTCTAAGACGAATCTTGCCCTAAATCTGATAGCTGATAAGCATAGTATCGAAATAACTCTTCTAACGCATGTTTATGTGTCACACATAGTTCTCCTCATAAATTTAGAAAACGACGAAATTGGATAACCATTTTGTTCACTCCAACCAACTTCCACCGTTCCCTTGGGCCAAAGGAACAATCACAAAACCAACCTTACTATGGGATTCTCGTTAGCAGTGAGATATTCGAGATTTGGCATCAGAACCTCATCGAGATTTCGTAAGTGGTTTCCGCTCACATCAAGCGTTGTCACTAATCCGGCCAATAATTCAATACCGTCCAAACTTGAAATTGTTCAAATATGCAAAAAAGACGAAAAAACATTCATGGGTAAGCATCTAGCAGTTGGCCACATGTTATAATGACTCTTAAGAACTCCATGGATAAAAAACTTCAAAATATCGAGTGAATTTAGAAAGTACACAGTATCGTCGCGTACTGATGCCTACTATTTTTTGAGAATTTCACCAAAGCTACTGTTTAGAGTTAGACCATAATAGGAACCGAACCTTGTGACTTGCGCTCCTCTAACGGAGAGTTGGGTCACCCTCCCATCCATCAAATCTTCAAGTAGCATTCGACCATCATTTTTAGTCCGCAGAATTTGGTTGAGGATTTGTCGTGAAGCTATGGTTTTGTACATCTGAATGAAAGTAGTTTCACTTTCTTACGCATTCATATGTTACTTCGGCAATACCTCTCTTCTATTCACATCTAATTCTGTTGCCAGCATTTCAAGAAGTGAAAGAATTTCGTCGTGATAGGCTACAGGATCAATTTCCAGCAGACATAAGACGTAGACATAACGCACCCACTAAAATTAGACAAACATACTAATAAGTTCCATTTGAATTACTAATATTACGAAAATCTACGCAAAGAAGAATGAAACGGTAGAATTTCTTTATCACCTACGAGACGACATAACCTCTACAGCTTGTACTGTGCTACTGGTATTTGTGCTGGTACTGGTACGACCTCCGTTGAGCTAATATCAATTCCCAGATGTTATTTTAACGCATATAATCTTTTCTAAACTTCTTGTAATCAGTCCCTCACACAACACATGTTGCAGCAGGTGCTGGCAGAGAAATGGTGTATCTTGTACTTATAAATGCTCAGAAAACCTTTCCTTGAACCGGGGTTGACGGGAAATTGAGTATTGCCTAATTTTAATCAACACAAAGAACCGCAGTTATCATATGGAATGGATGCTTACAGAAAATAAGGAAATACACTCAACATAAGCTGGAAAACACTTTTAAATGCTAGTAGCAATGTGCTTTCATGTTGCACCATAATAATAACTAGTAATAGTAGCATGCATATCACTGATACCTACACAATGATAGAGAGACGTTTTCTTGTATAACCTTATAACGTTTCCAACACTTAGGTCTTCTGATGGGGCGCGTGTAGAGCAGTGCACGGAGGCGCTCCAAGTTCACGTTGCCTTCTATTCCACCGGGGTCCGCAAATTAGTACCAGACATATGTGCGAGGATGGTAGGACTGACCTGATACATTGGTAGGCCACCGCGAGTTATTGTAAAGGCCCGATATGCATTCACTCACCTCCAAAGATGCTTAATAAAGTCGAATGAATGGCGCATCCTTTAGGGATCGATCAGCGCCGACAGCTTTATCCTTTTTTTGTCAAAGCTTCCTGGTTATTGAACTATTAATGTCTGCTGTCGAAAAACCACCAGCCGTAACCAATGTGGCAGCCAAGCAAAACTAGACGTCTTCGCGTCGCGTTAAATGAGCGAGAACATTGAAATTCAATCACACTCATGTATGAATGAATAGGAAAACGTTTACGAAAAGGTGGAAAAGTTTGTTTACCCACACTTTCACATCGGAAAAACACCAGGGCTACACTTCTTCGAAACATATTCAAATATATCAAAACACTCATTTGATTCCACCCACCATATTCTTGGGCTCCATCTGCATAAGTTGCACACAGCTATCTCTAACTTTTCTCGCCACTACACTTACATCCCGATCTGACGATGTAGCATCGAATAGCTCTAGTAGCAAATCCTTGAATGGAAAGACACGTATTGTTTGGATAATAAATTTAGAAACTCAATTAATCAAAATTGATAAAGAACCCAATAAAAATTTGATATTTAGGACAAACCCTGTTCGCGTAAGGTTGCTCCGTTATATCAATAGTGACATTCTTGCCTATTTCAGGTCGTACAGTACAAGGAACACTTGAGATACACTGCCAAATTCTAGCGCACTCTGGTTTAGGAGAAAGTGCAGAAATCTAAAAGCACCACACACAACACCCCTTACTTTCAGTGTGAACGCTGAATGAACGATGAGTATCATACTCCTTTCCATGGTGCTTCTTCAGATGTGCTTATGAATCCCAAAACTTCATCAATTGTACACGATTTGGACATCACCACAGTGGTATTATTCCCATGAAAGGAGACAGTGAGTGGAACACATGGCACTAACGATTTCGGCTTGGCTGAAGTCATTTCATACAATTTTGTTCGAAATCGGAAAGATTGAAGGCAACTAAAATTACACAAAAACCATCTAGTATTAATTAACCATACAATAAGATTACGAGGAAACTTACAGAACACTCTTCGTGAATCCATTTCAAGAAGAAATCGGGTATACACCCACGCACTCTGGTCATCGGGATCAGTGAAAAACGCCGACGTCACTTTCTAAATGCATCAGCAAATCAGTGTACTTCAGACTAGTTCAGAAAGATTCTTAACTATAAATCATTAACAAGATAAGGTGCACAGAAGGAACAGAGGAAGTAACTTAACGAAAACCTTCAGTTCATCATTAATAGTCATTTCATCGAGCTTCTTCAAGTTCTCGTTGGTTCTTCCAACCTTAAGATGCAAGGCCGCCCTATAGTGCCAAGCGGAGTAATTCGAGAAATTTTGAGCAATGAGACGATTAGAAAACCTGAAAAGTTTCCGCAAATGATAAAATAAATGGAATAAAGTAGGAAGCCACCATCAAACCAGGTGAAGGAAAAATACTTGCTCGAGCTCATCAGACCATTCAAGAGAACATAATTTCGCAACAACTCGTCGATGATCCCAAGTATGGAAATTCCTGAAGGAATGCTTTTTAATGAAAGTTGAAGACGTGACGTCTTCAGAAAACCGAGTGCACACAAAATGCACCTGCAGTCCAATTTCAGTGCTTTGTCACAAAGCATTAGCTCTGTTTTAACATCCGGATGCTCCTGTTGTTGCAATACCCAACCTCGATGAAACCAAGCCGAATAAGACTTGTGGTTTGCCTACAAAATATGTCAATGGATTAAAAATGGGGTAAAATGTATTTACAAGCCACTGTCAATGTAAATAAATGTGGATTAGAATAAGTTAGTTACGAAAAACCACCACAAGAAAATCTATACCTCAAGACATAACTGGGTTAGAAAGAGCTCTGCTCGCAGCAAATCTTCGACTTTTGTGGATTCTTTTGATTCTGATGCCAACTGAAAACATCGCTATCCAGAACGATGGAGGATCAAGCAGGTAAGTAAGAATTTTTGGTTTTGATAGGAAAACGTTTCATAAAATATATGGTGGAAAAAATCACAGAGCTCTTATGCGACAACACAAAGTCGTACTCATGCAATAAAGAAAAGGTAAAACTTTTGAGCGGAAGCAGAGCGCGAGAAATTAAAAATGAAATATAAACACTACAACAATATAATATAATAACCGTATCCCTACCCATTTTAACAATCATATTATGGTTGGGAGGTGTTCTTGGGTGTCGAGCTGCGATGTGTAGCGGAAGCATTCATCTTCCAGCACGGTCTCCCAAGCTAACAGTAAAGCAATACCAGAATCCACCATCGCCCTAGTATCAAATTAGTCGCATGGTAGCAAATCTCCTGGTCCACAAGTGCGACACTTGTCTGACCCGGTGCAGACTTTGGCTCGGGTGACCTCCAGAGTCCAGAAAACCACAATGGCTAAACCAGCAAAACTCCGAAAGTGGGAATTACGCTGGTGCCCGCATAACCAGTGAAGGCGAGTTATCAAAGTATCCAAGTAAGTATAATGTGAATAATAACAAAACAATAGTAACGAATAATGTGAACAACAACATAAAGTTGGACAGAAATAAAAACGATGTACATTTCCCCAATGGCACTCACTTCCGCTTGTCTCAAATCCTTTATCTTCACACTGATCGTTTCCCGCCTTATGTTCCAAAACGTATATACATCAGGGTTCCTTTCCAAAAGTTTTTGCGTCAACATCAAAATCTCATCATCCAACTCGCCTATGGAAAAATACCATTAATATGCGTTAACATTCAAACACTATACCCTTAAAATCTAGTACATAAATCCGCTAGGATCAACATGTTAGCCCACATGGAAGATAAAAGGATAAAGCTCTAGGCAGTGCTCAATCCCTGAAGGATGCTCCATGCATTCGACTTCACTAAGCACCGTTGGAAGCGATTGAACGCACATCTGGCCTTTACAATGACTATCGGTGACCTACCGAGGTATCGAGCCAGTGCTGCTATCCTCTCAGGCAGGTCTGGTACTAATTTGCTGAACTCGGAGCGATGGAGTGCTTAGCAAACCTAGGGTGCTAGAATCGATCCCATGTTTCATGCAGAGCATCCCGTCCATTATGCTACAGGTGCCCCTATGTCCACATACCATTACAAAACGTCGAAACTATGAGAAAAGACCAAACCTTTTGCTCGTTTCTCGAAGATAAGATCTCTAACTGCACAGAACGTCTTAAGCTTGATAGCTCGCTCTTTTTCCTTCACTGCTCTCTCCTCATCGGTGGTCGGAACCTTTTTTACAAAATGCATTCACCTTAAAAGGACCAGCATTTGTGGGACATTTGATGTTAAGGACACATTTGAGTGAGAAGTGGATGCAACGACAACGATGCTGGGATATTCGCAAAACGTGGACCCCTCGCCAGACCGAACCACGATTACTTTTTCCGGAGGGTCGCGTATTACACACTGTACCACTGAGGTCTCTACGCGAGAACAAAGCGTGAAAATAGAAAGTGAATAGATAAGGTGGAATTGCTTATAAAACCTGCAATAACTACAGAAACCGTCCTGGATAACTTTTATATAACTTTACACAACCAAGGATTCACCTCAAAACATTACAACAAATTCAAGCAAAAATGGTTCCATTGTATATATCAAGGGAAGGATACGCAGTCATGGAATCACATTGAAGAACAATTGGCGAGTACTACCGCCACTTCTTTCACAGCTATTACTTATACATATCACCCTCACGCAGAGAAAACATAACTTCAGATCTCGATAAACAAGTAAAAAGTGTCTCATATGATGCCGATACCTCATAAAATTCAACCATGAATCTGTGACGGCACAGATACCACCTTATAATCTTCACGAATGATCGCGTGATTCTCACCACTGGCAATCGCTTCAACACGTCCAACTACCCATGCAGGGAAACCGTCCAGAGACTGAAGATCACGGATAAATCCCTAAAATCCTTTCAAATTAAGGATTTAGTTTGAGGGAAAACAACGACCAAAAAACCAAGAAATAAGGGGATTGGGTGGAAAATTTAAAAAGAATATGACGAGAATAGCTACTTTTGTATCGAGTTTGCCGTAGAATCGATAGTGACAACAGGGACCGTTAATGTTTCTGCTCCACTTCTTATCGAACAAACCGATCTCTGTCTTATACAAGACTCTGTTATAAAATACATTCCAAAGCGCTCGAAAGCTCGCGCATTCAGAATGGCAGTAAGACCTGGAACCCAAGGAGTTAACTGCGCCCCTGGTGGAGTTTGGTAACAACTGGTACTTTTATAGTATTCTCAACGAACCCAACAATTTCTAAGTAAGAACACCAGCTTGTACAACATGAAAACCAAATAAACAACAACAGTCCCCTCAAACAGACGATGTACTAAGCTACAAAAAGCATCTAATCTTGATAAGACCTTGGAATTATCTGTACGGACAAAGAATTAACTACTGAACGTACTTCCACATCGCCTTGGTCAAGTGCGACCAGCAAGCCTCCACTTGTCTCGGCCGATGTGCCGCCGAACAAATTGAAGCCGTTGCCACTTGGCATACTTCGAGCGACTTCATCCATGTATTCCACCACGGGTAAGGTGTCAATCACAAAACGAACCTTAACTTTCTGTGCTCGAGACAAATTGTCCGCATGACCTGCAGCGTAATAGTTCGTTAGGATAAAATAGGCTGACATAAATCAAAGATTACTTTCTACTTCAACGACTAAATCATTAATGAGAACACAGCGCCCTACTAACTTGATAAATAACATAAGAGAATAGAAGCTCATAACAAACAGCCGATAAGTTTTCGATAACTAAAGCACGTGACGGTTTAAAGATTCAACAGACCCGTAGAAGAGACTACAACATTTTCTAAAACATTTTGATTTCGAGTCTATCGAGAATTCAATTTTTCAAAAAAAAAATGATACGACGAAAGAAAACAGAAGATATTAGAGGTTAATAAACAAGCAGCCCATTGAAAGCAACCAAGTTGCAACTCTCTTTTGCAGAAAGAGTGGTACCTATTGCTATTAATAGTGGAACACCGCCATCAGATCGCGAATTAACACTACATAACCCAGCCCTGCACAAAACAGTATTCAGAAAAACTAACCAAGAAGACCAAACCCAGTGACATCGGTAGAAGCATGGGCGTTGTACTTGTGAAGCATTTTGGCAGCATTTCTAAACATAAACAAAGAAGGTATTGTTAATTACTCAACAAGGTTAGAAATATTTGAATAAACAAACATCTGGAGAAAGAAGAGAGCTTGATAATATTACTTTTACTGAATCATATCAGTTAATTAACAGGAAACTACTTCGGTCAAGCTACTGATCAGACAACTTTATACTATTCTGCTCCCATATAATCAACATCTTGGATACGTGGATGGTCTGTTTTCACTGGTTCTGCGGATCCCGTCATAATTTCCATTCTCTGGAGATTTGCTGGCTTAGCAGTTCTGGTTCCATAGAGTTCCGCGGCCAACCTGGTCAAACCCAGCTCCAGGTCGTCACCACCACAGGCAGTCGCCACTCTTGTGAACCAGATGGAGATTTACAACCATGTGACTAATACGATATCAGGATAATGGTGGATTATGGTATTGGTTTACCCTTATCTGGGCTTCCTGGAAATGCCGCACTCTTTCCCATATTGGGAGAATCTGTCGTGGGGATGAATCCACCCGCTGTACATCGCAACCCGACACAGGAAAATCCCTAGCCACGATGAGGGGGTAAACTGGAGGTCAACCCATTAATACGAAACCTTACAAAACTATGAAGTTGCCGACGTCTTATACTTCACCAGTCCTAAATCGGTGAAGTTGAGCTCGGAACTCCACGAAACTACAATGACTAAACCAGCAAGCGTGCGAAAAACGGAAAATGGAAATTTTGTTGGGGTCCGCACAGCCACTGCGAACTGTTCAAGTAGTAGGAGGTATACAAACAAATAAGGCGATGTAATAAAGATTCCTAACTCTGCAAAGCTCAACCACTCAAGCACATTAGTGATCAAGAAATTATGACTCGGCGAAAACCAGCTTCGGATTTTGTGTGAGGAATTTATTAGCAACGTTCAATATATTGAACATATTACATATTTTTATGCCGCAATCTTTCGGACACCAACGGAAGAAAAAAAATCAGAAAAAATGACAACGTTGAACACTCGTAACAGTAAGCCATACATATTGGACATCACTAAATGATAACAAAAAAATAAAAGCAGACCAACCTGTTTAACCTGGTCATCTGTTCCGTGACCTGCTGGAAAGCGCGAACGATTCTTCCTTCATCAAGACGAAATTCCTCCACTTTTCCATTCTTCTTCTTTAACCATTCGTAAGAATTCACAGCGACCTTAAAATGATCGTGTCGTAATATGGAGCAGCGCAGCAGCTAAAAAATGGGCTCAGTTACCTGTCCTCCGATTGGCTTTGTCAGAACAAGAATATCTCCAGGCTGCGCTCGATCCACATTGATTATCTCGTCGTCAGAAACCACACTGCTTGCAACTCCTCCAAGAAGAAGCCAAGGACAGCGAACAGTCTGTCCGCCTCGGACCTTCGTTTCAGCAGATGCAGCCGCATCCTAAATAGACCACATCAACTAACAATGAACTGAAAAATTGTTTGAAAATAACGATCATTCGGATAAATGTTACCACCATTCGAGATAAGCTCGACATGTTCTACTGCCTTTGGTGATATGATGACGAGACCCATATGGCATGGTTATTATACAAAAACTTTGGAGAAAATGAAAATTACCCAGCAAAATAATAAGGTGAAACAACTGTTGTAAAAACTACGTGGTAGTCTACACAATTCGTAAAGATGGTCCGTTCAAGTGTTGAAGTGTCTAAGTATCTACAACCTATCATAACCGTATAATCAAGGGCACGTGTGGTACAGTGGTCGGAGGAACCCTGCAACACACACACGGGATCGATCACCGCGCTCCTGGCCCACCACGCCTGCCATCCTTCCAGATTAGCAAATTGGAACGAGACTTGTCTCGGAGGATAGCAGCACTGGCTCAATACATCAATAGGCCACCGCGAGTCATTATAAAGGCCAGATTTACATTCAATCACCTCCAAACGATGCTTAATGAAGTCGAATGCATGCCGCATCCCTCAAGAAGTGATCAACGCCGAGAGCTCTTAGCTTTTATTCTAACCATAAGACTGAACTATGGAAACTTTACAAAGAAGAAAATCGACAAGATCAAATCGCTCAGAAATCAAAACACACCTGGAATCCTTTGATAAACATAGAGACGATCACGTCGCGCTCGTGTTCGCCCAGATCGACAGCCACTCCAAGGAGCATGAGCATATTGTCACAGTCGACGACACCCATGGCATACAAGTCGCTCAAGACATTCGCGCAGGTGACACGTCCCTATACTGGACTTAAAGAAAAACCCGTAGCCAGAACAGAAGATATTCTTATCTTCTAAATCGTACTTTGTAACGACAACATTCATTACTATACAATCCAACAGCTTACCATCAGATATGGGTCGTCGATTAGTGGATAGAAGAAATCCGTCGTCTGAACGAGGTTCAGACCTTTGTGCCGAAGAGGCACCACGCAACTATCGAGTCCAATACCTCAAATGTTCCTATTGCACCTGCTGGTTGAATAGCTACTGCTGAGAACATGCTCAATCTTCACTCACCAACTTCATTACCGACAGTGACATTATTGTCACACTTGAAACTCTTCAGAAGTTCGAGCAGAATCTACAAAGAACCAGTTCATATCCAAACGAGAAAACAGAACCATAAAAGACATAAGCAAGTAGCACTGAAAAAAAAACTTGCCGATCTTGGAACTTTACAGCCACAGCCCTTCATCGCTGTTAGTTTTGTCAGAATAAAATCCTCGGAAAGACCATTGCTCGAGGGATCGAATCCCGCAAGAATTCTCTCAATCCGTTCGCTGCCAGCTCCCATTTCTACACTGAAAACCGCATACAGAAAAAAGCGACAACGAGGGACAAAAACAGTGTTAGGGGGGGAATCGCTCTTGACAACGAACTCCGAAGTAGTAGCTTATAGATCAGCAATGGTCTTATGGCTAATGGGATTCAGAATTACAAAACTCAACAAGAAGTGGAAGAAAGAAAAGAATGTCTTGCATTGGAGAAAGTGAGCCTACTCAAAACCTCACTCGGTTCAAAGGAAAGTCTTACGTTAGGAATACGATGCGATGATGACTACCACTTCAGGAAAAACGAGTGATGCGATGAATCGAACGTAATGCGTAAGAGTTAGCGCGGCCGCGGCAAGCGATTGGAGCATCCTTGATGGTTCGATTCCTGCAGGGGTCCAACGGTTGTTTGCTTCTCATGAGGCAACTCTCCATGGACTGTTGAAGCCTTCATCTACTGCCTATTCCTTCTCTGTAGCAAGGTAAGAAAAACTGTTGGCGTTGATCAACTTCTGAGGGGTGGGCCATGCATTCGACTTCACTACATCGTTGGAAATGATTAATGCATATCTGGCCTTTACAATGACTTGCGGTGACCTAACTATGTATCGAGCTAGTGCTGCCATCCTCGCAGAGAAGTCTGGTGCCAATTTGCCGACCCCGAAAGGATGGAGGGTGCTGTGCAACACGCGCCCTGGCACGGTATAGAGAACATTCTTTACGAATATTGGAATGTTCTCTATGTAAATCAATTACAACCTTATGTCAAACATTTCAAATACTGTTTCCGGTGACCTTATGACGATCTGATAACCTTATGTCAAACATTTTCGAATACGGCTTCCGGTGACCTTATGACGATCCGATAACCACATGGCTAACATTTCGTTGGCGGTTATCTCATGAAAAACATCTGCAGTTACAGTCCTATGCTTTGACTATCGCCTTATCAGATTGCAACGCTTGTGAAATGTTTCCGGCAGCCGTCCTTCCGCATACTGTAGCCTGACTCCACCTACTGCAACGCGACTCCGCCTATTGTAGCCTGACTCCGCCCAACCCAAAGGGTATATAAACGGCTCCACGGCTGACTAGCTCAGATCACAGCAATGCTGCCCAAATCACCATATCCTTTCCTCACACCGATCTCATGTGGTCGAAGTCTTATGACAACCTCTTCACTCTTGAGCAACCTGAACACAAGAAATCAGGCTGCGCCTATTCATTACTTGTATCATTGTTGTATTAATTGTACAGTTGCACTGTTATGCCATAATTGTTGTATAATTATGACAAACGGTTTATTTACCCAAGTTTGAGGTTTCCGGCATTGTGACTACTACTTACAAGAAGTTCCGCGTGGCATACACAAAGGCGAGCAGCAAATTCCGACCGAATCATCTTAACTACTTGGTATTCCTATATAATCGAGCCGTCCCACCATACACGGTATTATGTGAAGTACGTCTCGCCATCCTCATGATTGTATTCCGCACAATACAACTTGTGCTTCCCAGATCATTCCCGTTGATGGGCGATTGCTGATAGCACGGATAGAGTGAAGATATGGCTAAGATGAAATCAAAGGCATTGATGGTGCAGTGGATAACACGTGAGCGCCCGGAGACGGTGATCATGGGTTCGAAACTGAGCTGGTGTTCCGAGTTTTGTCCATATGTCACCATCATTGTGGTTTTATCTAAATGGAATATTTCCCTCATTTCCCATATAACAAGCAATACCCCTAGAAGACCACTATTCTTATAATAATCTTCGGAGCAGTCAAGCCACTAAGAAGTCACGACCGTTCTTTCAACTGTTCGTAGTTCTTTGAGCTCTGCGACTTGTGTCCCATCGGAGCAGTGGCCAAGCTCAAGCACAGCGACATATTGGAAATGCAACGTTCTCACCAATTTTAAGAAAGCCTGTTCCATTCATATATTTAGATTATCCTTCGTCGCTTATCGTCTTAATCCACCTACTTCTTAACACTAACTTGGATTTGAAACATAGACAAGAAAAGTAGACTTAGGGGCGATTCCGATGAAGTGAAACAAGATTGCAAAGGAACATGGACTACCCACTGATTGGCAATTCTTTATCAAAAAAAGAGATGACTTAGGAGCAAAAAGTTAATTTTACAAGATAAACGAACTTTCTATGGACACTAGGAGGTACGGGTAGCCCAGTGGTTCGAGATGCTCTTTAGTAGAACTCACAAAATCTCTGGTTCTGTCCTGCACCGGGCCCCGCACCATATCTGTCTGGTATCGGTGATCAATACAAGACCTGTTAGGGATCTGCTTGCTGTCCTAATCTACAAAAGTACTAGGTGCCTGTGAAGAACAGCTGGAAATGTCATAGCACGGCTATCCTTAGATTCCATGGAGGATCGACTTGAGTAAAATTCAACGAATCCTAGAAAACCTTCATGGATGATGGATGTGATGAAATAAAAAATGGATAATAAAATAAAAATAAAAAATAATGAATACAAACAAGTAAAAAAACCCGATGAAATGATGTCATGTCGTGTGAGCAGAGTACGGCAGTTTTGTATACGCAGCCATTCCAATAATAATCATAACCCGTCACAGTGACTGGAAATGAAATAGCAATGGATACGACCTGCTCTGGACCATCGACATGGACCAACGCGGCTCTGAGGGGCTCGAAGGCGCCGAAACTGGCCGGATGAGTTCGTATCAACCTCGTCTTAATTCAATCATGTAGAAAACTATTCAAACAACAAAAGATTACTGGTCGAAATTCATCTGTATGCGCTTGACACATGTCGGATGATGCTGATTTTTTAACAACTCGCCATTATTTTCCGATAACAAATGTACTTAATCCACTGATTTCCCTCATAGAGGAATCTCTTGCCTGGTAGTCGCAAACTAACGTGGCGCCTCCACAGCTGGTGGATGGGGCTAACCGATTTCGCTGTTGTCCAAAAATTCTACACGTGCTTATACGATCGCCTGCTTCGCGCAAGATTTCTCTTCTTGTAGAAAGGATAGAAAGCCACTAACTTTTAAAAAATTGAAGACCCGAAACCACTATAAACTGCAATTTATTCAGTTCATTAGTCGGCCCTTGAGAAGATGGTGTTTGTGATAACACAGACGAGAAATTCTATTTTCTCATCCAAGATCTCCACGTTAACACTATGAAAGGTGAGAGTTCAAAAGTCTTCAAGGGACAACTGTGTCGAGAAACTCTCGTGGTGTTCCGCCAGTGTCGAATTCCACAAGCTGCAGGCAACCGCGAACTTATGTCCGAACTTGCAAAACAACGCAGACAGGCGATAAAAGGTCTTAAATTGAGAAGAGCAGCAAATATGGTCGAAGCTGCAGAGGGTGGGAAAAGCATTCGAAAACCAACTGATTCACCAGTTATAAAATCAAGAGGATTGCACTCCGACGACCAAAAGCAACAGCTACACTTTCAGAAAGGCAATGGAGAGGGTCCTTCACGATTACTACTCGGATCTCTTCAATAGCCACGCTGTCTCGGACTAACACGAAATAAAGGAGGATGGATATGTCGTAGCACTGGTTCTCACTTCCGAAATCCGACATCCCATTTCGTCGGTGAAAAATCGAACAGCGCTAGGTTCGGACAGGATAAGGTCTGAACACCTGAAGAACCTTCCGCGAGTCCTTGCAAACACACTGGCTCGGCTCTTCACACGTTACCTATCTGAATGCAAGGTCCCTACTTAATGAAAGACCAACAGGACCGTGCTAATGTTCAAAAAGGGTGACCTCCACGATATCGGCAACCATCGCCCAATCTGCCTACTGTCTGTCGTCTACAAACTTTTTACTCGAGTCATCCTAAACAGGATTGACAGAACACTAGACGAAGGGCAATCGTGTGAGCAAGCAGGGTTTCGAAGAGGATTTAGTACGATGAACCACATCATCACGGTAACAAGACTCACTGAAGTTCCCAGGATCGACTTTCTCTTAACCTCGGCATTGGAATATGAATGTGTCGTTTTCTTGTTCAGCAATCGCGAGGTTTTTAAACAGCATACATTTACTTCCATAAAAACACAATACAATACAACGCTAGCTGACGTTTCGGCAGTATCGCCTTCTTCAGAACCTGGAAGGGTATACTGATATACAATCTACTAGGCCAAACGCTTCAATAACACTTACACAAAGACGAAAGACTCTTTGGTAATTACACGATCAACAACTTCTCGAAAAACCCACCGCTTTTTCGTGACTTCCAATGAGGAAGTTTAGAACAGCTGATTATAGTCGCATGTGGTTGACGACTGCACTATCCCACATCAAAAATCGATGCGAACGTACGGGATCAGGTCGCGTATGACCTCCGGGCATTCGTCCCTGCTGTTCATTGTAGGGTTTTTGGCATTGATCCAAAAAGCCTCTAGGAGTTTTCGCGCTGGTGTTTTGGACTCTTGTGCGAGGATATTGACTTTTACTTCAAAATCGTCTCCGCTATGCTTTTGTGTCCTATGCGTGCCTAGTGGGGTGCTTCGTCTTAGTTTTCGTTTGCCATCTAGGTGTTCTTTTATATGGATACACAAAGGTCTGCCCGTTTCGCCAATATATTCATCTCCGCAATTGTTACACGAGATCAGGTATATCGTACCTGAACTCATGCAATCACCGTCCCTGCCGTAAGGGCAAATTACGCAATTTGTTGTTTCACACAGACGGTCATACAAGCGGTTGCGAACTAATTGGCGACGTAGAGTAGTCGGTGGTATTTCAACTATCGCTACCGATTCCTCTAGACTTGCTCTTCTTAAGCATCGTTTTATAGCTGCGCTTACTTCATCGCTTATAAAAGGCAACACAAACGGGATTTTGTTTTGGCCAAGTGTTTCGCGTGGGCGCGTCGTTCTCCTTGTAAACTTATCTCGTGGAGTTACTATTTCGTAGCCATTGGAGATGGCTATTTGCCGAGCCAAGTCGCGCGATTCTTCCTTTAGTTCCCTGGTAGTGCACACAGAGGTGGTTGCTCGAAACATGTTACTCACAATCGCGCTCTTTGTGTGTGACGGGTGGGAAGAAAGGAAATGAGCAAGAATGTTCTTGTTACTTGGCTTTCGATACCACTTTGTCAGGTAACCGCTACTTGATAGGTTTATTTGNGTTACTATTTCGTAGCCATTGGAGATGGCTATTTGCCGAGCCAAGTCGCGCGATTCTTCCTTTAGTTCCCTGGTAGTGCACACAGAGGTGGCTGTTCGAAATATGTTTCTCACAATCGCCCTCTTTGTAGGTGTGAAGGGTGGGAAGAAGGGATATGAGCGAGGAGGTTCTTGTTACTCGGCTTTCGGTACCACTTTGTCAGGTAACCGCTACTTGATAGGTTTATTTGGACGTCCAAAAACGGAAGCCAGTTTTCTCTCGGTTTCTCCCGGGTGAACTTTATGTACTCGGACTGCTCGTTCAATGATTCAAAGCATTTATCCATCTCCTCCTGCGTAGAGAAGACGACAAAACAATCATCTACATATCTGCAGTAGAGTAGTGGCCGGAGATCGAGAACAGGGGCTTCTATCTTAGACATAAACACAATGGCCAGGCTTGGTGCCAATCGCTGTCCCANCGAAATATGTTTCTCACAATCGCCCTCTTTGTAGGTGTGAAGGGTGGGAAGAAGGGATATGAGCGAGGAGGTTCTTGTTACTCGGCTTTCGGTACCACTTTGTCAGGTAACCGCTACTTGATAGGTTTATTTGGACGTCCAAAAACGGAAGCCAGTTTTCTCTCGGTTTCTCCCGGGTGAACTTTATGTACTCGGACTGCTCGTTCAATGATTCAAAGCATTTATCCATCTCCTCCTGCGTAGAGAAGACGACAAAACAATCATCTACATATCTGCAGTAGAGTAGTGGCCGGAGATCGAGAACAGGGGCTTCTATCTTAGACATAAACACAATGGCCAGGCTTGGTGCCAATCGCTGTCCCATTGGCAACCTCCTTATTTGCGCGAAATATTTCCCAGACCATCTGAAAATCGAGCAGTTTAGGCAATCCTTTAAGAGAACCATTAGCTGCTGGATGGACAAGCCATGCATATTTATTCTTCCTTCATGTTCAACAAGAAGTTCGAAGATGGCTTGCATTGCGGAGTCATTCGATACGTTGGTGTACAGTGCGGTAACGTCGAAAGACTCCATCACGTACGCGTTATTGGGAGACGCGTTACGTAGACGTTCTAGGAACATTTGGGTGTTTGTGAGGTGAGCTGGAATGTGGTTAAGCAACTGGGTAAGTATCAGGCTTAAAAACCAGGTTATTCTATCTGTTGGCCCGTCTACACCGCTGATGATCGGTCTAACCTTAAATGATGACAGATTGGTTGACGCATGATCATCAGGTGATACCAAATTATGTGTTTTAATAAGTAGGTATAGGACAGGACATGTTGGTCTATCGATTTTAAAGTGTGAAATAACCGACGATTTTAAACCCGCAGCCTTTGCCACGCTGGCCTATTGATTGTTTAGCTTTCGGTATTGACTTTATATTTTTTTATTCCTTTTCAGAAGATGGGCGATAGAGAGTAGCATCACTAAGATGTTCCTCTGTTATCTCAACATCCAGCTGGCGAGGGATAACTGCGAACTCTCCCCCCTTATCACTAACAGACAATCTTATTGTTTTCGAGTTTATTAATTCTCTAATTTCCCTCTTGCCACATTTTTGTGCGGCTGTAAGGCTAGAGATAAACTTTCTATCGCGGTAGTGATCAAGGGTCTTGAGAACGCCGTCCGAAAACGCGCGGAATATTATGTCAACTCCATCGTTAGGGTCCTGCTGTCTAAAGAACGTTTTTGGGAAAGGAGATGGTGGTAGTGTCGCCGCTTCTTGATTTTTATCTCTATTTGATGTTTCTTGCTTGGCCTGATAGCGGAGTCGATCTTGAAGTTCATAAAGGTTGCATGCTATCCTACGCAGGGTCGTTTTAGAAATAGGCTGTGATGGTGCAAAACTTGGGCCCAATTCTAATAGCGAGCGCGCATTCTCAGGTATTGTTATGCCCCCAATCACGGTGACCCTAGATTTTCTTGGGGCATTATCAACCCCATTTTGACTATTATCAGAAACATAAGGAATTCGTTTGCGGTTGTTTCTTGAAGCTGAGACGTGTGAATTACCCAAAAGGTTTTCGAATTTCCGTTGTAAGGTTATTTTGGCATTAGATCTAATAAAATCGCATATCAATATTGACCCACCAACTATCCTCCTCCAAAGGCGATCCTCCAAATACAAAGCACAAAAATGTTCCTTCGTTGCACACTTCTTCATTCTGGCAAAGATCTCGTTCTGCTTGCTTTGTAGTGCAGCTCGAAGTAGTTCCATTTCGATGCCTCGTACTTGTTGGCTGCCCTCTGGTTGACCGCATATCTCGTGAAGTCGCTTTCGTTTTATAAACTTCGGCACGACTCGATGTTGAAAACAGCGGCGGAGGAAGTTGATTTGCTGTCTAGCTAAGACGATCTTCTGTCTTAGTGACAGTGCTTCCTTCACAAGTCGAAAGTATTTTGCTGGTACATCTTGTAATAGTTCCCAGGATCGACTTTCTCTTAACCTCGGCATTGGAATATGAATGTGTCGTTTTCTTGTTCAGCAATCGCGAGGTTTCTAAACAGCATACATTTACTTCCATAAAAACACAATACAATACAACGCTAGCTGACGTTTCGGCAGTATCGCCTTCTTCAGAGCCTGGAAGAAAAAACCTATCAAGTAGCGGTTACCTGACAAAGTGGTATCGAAAGCCAAGTAACAAGAACATCCTTGTTCATTTCCTTTCTTCCCACCCTTCACACACAAAGAGGGCGATTGTGAGAACATGTTTCGAACAGCCACCTCTGTGTGCACAACCAGGGAACTAAAGGAAGAATCGCGCGACTTGGCCCGGCAAATAGCCATCTCCAATGGCTACGAAATAGTAACCCCACGNAGAACGACGCGCCCACGCGAAACACTTGGCCAAAACAAAATCCCGTTTATGTTGCCTTTTATAAGCGATGAAGTAAGCGTGGCTATAAAACGATGCTTAAGAAGGCCAAGTCTAGAGGAATCGGTAGCGATAGTTGAAATACCACCGACTACGTCGCCAATTAGTTCGCAACCGCCTGTATGACCGTCTGTGTGAAACAACAAATTGCGTAATTTGCCCTTACGGCAGGGACGGTGATTGCATGAGTTCAGGTACGATATACCTGATCTCGTGTAACAATTGCGGAGATGAATATATTGGCGAAATGGGCAGACCTTTGTGTATCCGTATAAAAGAACACCTAGATGGCAAACGAAAACTAAGACGAAGCATCCCACTAGGCACGCATAGGATACAAAAGTATAGCGGAGACGATTTTGAAGTAAAAGTCAATATCCTTGCACAGGAGGCTAAAACACTACCGCGAAAACTTCTCGAGGTTTTTTGGATAAATGCGAAAAACCCTACAATGAATAGCAGGGATGAATGCCCGGAGGTCATACGCGACCTGACTCCGTATGTTCGCATCAATTTCTGATGTGAGATGGTGCACTCGTCAACCACATGCGACTATAATCAGCTGTTCTAAACTTCCTCATTGGAAGTCACGAAAAAGCGGTGGGTTTTTCGAGAAGTTGTTGATCGTGTAATTACCAAAGAGTCTTTCGTCTTTGTGTAAGTGTTATTGAAGCGTTTGGCCTAGTAGATTGTATATCAGTATACCCTTCCAGGCTCTGGAGAAGGCGATACTGCCGAAACGTCAGCTAGCGTTGTATTGTATTGTGTTTTTATGGAAGTAAATGTATGCTGTTTAAAAACCTCGCGATTGCTGAACAAGAAAACGACACACTCACTGAAGTATCACGAGAGTACAAGAGACCGCTCTGTCTCACCTTCATCGATTTAAAGAAGGCCTTTGACTCAAGTCAGATAGAAGCAGTCATGGAAGCCCTTGATAGTCAAGGTGTCCCTGCTCACTCAGTACATAAAGATTCTTCGTGAGATGAACAAAAATTTCACAACCAAGATTTCACCATTGTACAACGATATTAACATTGACGTCAAGAGAGGAGTTAGGCGAATTACGTCTTCGAGCTTCCTTTTTTCCACATCACTGCATATGCGAAAACGTTCATGATCCCCATGAACATTGTGATAAATTGGTATGTAATCGTCTTCGAATAGCGAAACAACCACTGGTCAATCGGTTGACTCAAGTCTCTCTCCCATTTCCATGACAGTGATCAACACCGAGATCACCATCGCTCGTTACTTTACGACCATCATGGTTTAGCCCACACTCGTCTATGGCAATCATCTACCTCAATTTATCACGAATTAGCAGGCAACCTATTCCTTAACAAATCTTATCTGTGTTCTTGTTTATTACTGAGTCTTCTTCATTTCTTTATTGCTACCAACAGTTAATTCGGTGTTAGGCTGTGGAGCGGTTAGGTTTTCGTCTCCTCGTCGATTTCCACGCTTTACTCCAGTGGTCGTCTGCATATTCGCTAATTCCTTCGTTGTAGCAAGTGAGTACTTTACTTCGACATTCAGTCTTTCGAAGAAGAAATTGTTATCTTTATTTCTTGGTAGACAACCAATTTCGGGGGTTTTGTCGAAGTATCGTACCCAAGATGTTAAGGATCAAAGTGCAGTTTTCTTGGTTTAATATATAACGGGTGGCGTGCATTCTATGCACTCATAGGTGCGGCGCCGACTGATCTGTATGAGCTGCATATGGGTCATTTTCTTTCTGATGACTTCTTCTGGTGCACATAACCATTTTCCTACAGTTCTTATAATAAATCAGTGGCTTACTGAACACAGGCTGTAGTGTGCTCGGCTGGAAAAACTTTGTTTCGCACTTATACTGTGAAAACCTGTTTGTTAAACGAGTTCACTGGCTAGTTATTTGACCGGCAGTTTAGTACTACTTCAATCGCAATCGCTTTACTGAACCGTATTCATGAATACGAATGTGGTGGTATCAAAATGGCGGAAAAAGACACAGCATAGGTTCCGAAACTCCTCCAAATGCTGACAGCAGTGTGTTTGTATTATGGGTCACACTAACATGTAGTAAATTATAGCATACAAAACATACCAATAGAGATCGGTAGAGCAAAGTCACTCCTACTAGCGTTCATATTCACAACACCTCAAGTTCTCTAGTTATCGAGCAACTATCGTTTATTTTCAAAAAACCTAGCAAATGCGCAAAGCCTAAGAATCATGTTCAGTGGTGCGCCGAGCGTGTGTGTTGTAGTCAACGCTTAAAGAGATCCGAAATAATTCGTGTGTACTCAGTTCAGAAAAATATTTTGCAATTCAAGTGAATCTGTTATTAACAGTTTAGGTGGATATCCTAGGAATAACTTAGTGTGAGCTAAGAAATGTGAGCTAATGGTATCATTTATTAGTTTTTTATTTGTATTTCACAAGAACTACCGTCTTATATCGTGCACGTACAAGCACTTCCTTCAGAGAAATCCGGTCCTCGCATTCCTTACGCATGGAGGTCTTCGAATTTCAGTGGGAGTTCGGCTGTCGAATGAGGATTTGGTCTTTATGAATGTCCTGTAGTGCTAGTCGAATAAGTTCCCTGAATTCCTGGAATAGGTGAACTAGGACTCTCTAAGGGCTTCATCACATGATGTCGCCGCCTTTTGGGGATCCGACCGATTTTCTCTCGGATAGCCTGGTAGATTTTTGCCGACCCCGCAGAAATCGAGGGCTTGATTCGCCTCGCGCTGAGTCCAATCAGTGACTTTGCGCGTACTATTGAACTCCATTTCTAAGCATTTACGCCTTCCCTATGCATATTGACTATCGTCCCATCAAATCTAAAGTGTATTATTGACCATTCCTTTAATTCTATTTCATCTCTCTCTATCTCGTCGTTGTTAGAAATCGGATTAGTAGTTTATGCAAAAAAAGAAAAAAAACCGTCCTCGGTGAACAACTAGCTTTGGACAAGGGATTAAACTTTTATTTATAGGAAGAATCATGCCTAGCTGTTCGTTGATGTGTCTTTTGGCAATCCTACATTTGGTGGCCTCAATTAATGAGCATCCAAAACTCCTGCTAATCTCATTTGACGGTTTTCGATACGATGCGCTCAACAAGACATTGGTAAGGCATATTTGTTATCAGAAAAAATAAGAGAATTAAATCACATAATGCCTGTTTGCTGCTAGTGCGTGGTGCTTTCCAACACCTGACCGCAAGCTAGTTTTTATTTTAATCATTGCCACTCCACTGACATTGGTTCCATTCTCAAACACCATTTATACTAAACGCTTCAAACTCGTTTGTTTTGACTATTGAAGGAAAATCTCGTTGATATCAGGTCCCCAACATTTATGCGTTTGCTCGTGAAGGGGCGTGGTATGTCAATGGCGTAAAACCACAGTTTGTCACTTTTACTTCCACTAATCACATGGCTATGGCGACAGGTACGGCTAGAACCGTGTAAAAACGAGTATAGACATTAGATTACTTAACTGTTTAGTAATTTAAGCAATAAGTGAAACTTTTGTAATTTCCGGTCTTCATGCTGAGAGTCATGGTATTGTCTCTAATGTATTCTATAACACTACGTCTCATCTCCTGTAAGTGCAACTGTGCATCTACTGTAATCGTGTTTTTCATGTTGTTTGCCACGCTTAGGTGGGAAGATAAAATAAAAATCTGGAGAGATTAATTGTGTGCACTCCTTCAGGTTTCCCTACAATGCATCCGAAAGAGAAGAATGGTATCATGGCGAGCCAATTTGGGTATCAAATGAAAAGTATGGTGAAAGATTTATCGCGATTACTCATTCGAAGAACTTCATTTTACACATTTTACGGTAATGAACAGCTACGATGAGATGGGTTGGCCTTGTCATATACTTTTCAGCAAACAAAGAAGGTGTAATAAGAATTTATTTTTGTCGTTCTGTTGTTAGATAGCAACCGGCCACACTTCTTATCGAGGGCAAACCCATTTTTTAACTATAAGACCTCATAAGGTGGCGTAGGCTTCAATACTTCCGAGGTTTTCTTGCATGAAGTTCTTCAAGCAGAATTTCTGCTGTAAACCAGTTTGGTAAAGTGTTTGGACCTCAAGTTCTTTGCTTGCTCAGTGTCGTGATTTTAACACGAACATCCATCCTCATATGCAGTTTTCACAGGATTTTCTTTCATGAACTGTTTTATCGGTTTCGTTTTTTTCTCCTAAAGATTTCTTGTCAGGTAATATGTGAGTTCATGTTCCATTGAAGTCAATTGTGTTTTCGAGCGTGTTCATCGATTCGTGCAGAGCTGAACTTTTAGCGGATTCTTTAGGAGAATGTTTTCTCCAGCCCATAGCATCTCAAACAATGCTGCGAAGGAGAAGGAAATTTCGGAGTTTTGTTGCTCTAAACGGCTTCATTTCTGTAGTTGTATGTCGTGGTTACTCAACAAGATTGGATCCAGGATGGTACACGTGAACACTCCTCGATAACAATTTCCCGATAGGCTTTCCATTGTCCTGTTTGGGATATTTATTTCATTCTCTATCCTGCTAAATTCTGCTACAAAAACTGTCTGGATCTTATGAGAACTAACAAGCAAGTGAGCTCCACAGTAGTCGAGCCAGAGTTTGGACTTCTACACTTTTTCCCCAATTCCTTGCTGATGGGTAAGATGTGGTGGAATTTCTACAATTTCGTGAAGAATGTTCTAATCTTATCCAGTTAGGCTTAGAAATAATTTCAGTGCTGCGTCACAGTGGAGATGCTCTTAATGATCCCATTGAGAATCCAGAATTGAACACGCAACTAGTTGATATTGCTTTCCTAATTTTGCACTCGTATTTTCCTGAAATCTTCTCATTTCGTTAGCTTTTAGAGCCGATGGATCGAGACGTTCAGCTTGCCTCTACTGGCCACTTGGGGACGCGTCTTATCCAAATACTAAAAAGCCAACATTCTTCAAGTTAGTTCACCGTCAGTAATGCATATATATATATATATATATATAATACCATTTTGCTATAATACGTGTGTCTGCAGAAATTTTATGAGTGATGTTATAAATTGGCACTCTATTGTTTGTACAACGGTCTCACCGAGGCAGCAGCCTGTTGCAAATCTGAGTGAAAATTTGGAGTTTTATGAACGTACAATGATAAGAGGAATGAGTTATCAAGTGATTTAGAGAATTTTACCGTCTTTCATGCTTAACAATGAGGTGTTCAATTAGGCGATTTGTAGGTATCGCACTACGGATGAATGGAATCGAGACGTCGACACAATAGTGGAGTGGTTTACCACGAAAGAATATCCAATGAACTTCGTTGCTTGGTAAGAGTGTAGCAAATTGAGGAAAGCCACTGGAGTAAAGTCTTATTACAAGAAACAAATATTCTATATTATAGTAACACTCTTAACGGGCGCGTGTGGCGCAGTGGTCGGAGGCGTCCTGCAATACACACGTGGAATCGATCTCCGCGCCCATGGCCCACCAAGCCTCCCATCTTTCCGGGATTGGCAAATTGGTACCAGACTTGTCTGGGAGGATAGTAGCAGTGGCTTGATACATCGGTAGGCCACAGTGAGTCATTGTAGAAGCCAGATATGCATTCAGTCACCTCCAAACGATGCTTAATGAAGTCGAGTGAATGACGCATCTCTGAGGGATTGATCAAAGCTGAGAGCTTTATCCTTTTTATTTTTTTCTTTTGTAGTAACACTTGAAAAAGTCCTACAGAAGATGAAGTATCGTAGTTTTGTTGAAAACGATGCAAATTCAATCCAAATTTCCTACGTTAACGTGAAATTTTCGATACACGATGCATCAACAATCAGCCAAGAATGTGTTATGCGTATGGTATTTTCCGGATTGCACAGATAGTTCTTCTGTTGTATGGTGCATTTTTTCAAAGGTATATTGGTGAACCAGACCACACTCTTCATGAAAGTGGTCTCTATAATGGTTCATTTGTGGCAGTGTTGAAGAAACTGGACGATTTGTTCGGATATTTTGTGCGACAGTTCCGTCTACACAATCTATATTCAGAAGTCAACGTAATCTTAACGGCCGACCATGGTCACGCCCAGGTTTGATTTCTTTTCCTGGACCTTTATATTCCGGTAAGCTTCTTCTCCTTTTACTTCCTTTCTCCTTTCTCTTTCTCCTTGTTCTCCTCCTTCTTCGACTATTAAGTTAACATGAGATTGATGAAAAAAAGTTAACAAGAAAGGAAAATGAAGGTGTCTTTCTTTTCTTTTTCTTTTCATTTAGTTTTAATCATTTTCCTATATTCCTTCATCGGCGATGCCTAGGGCCTTTACTATATCGCAATGCCGAAATTCCGTTTCTACCTGCGACCAAATTTCGGCTAATATATCCGTATTGAGCAGGAATTTATCTTAATCATGAATATGCCTACCGTCAGGCCTCTTCATTAGGCAGCGTGCAGGGCCTTTTTGCCATTTGGTCGACATATTTTCGGAGATCGAGCGTAGTGGCTATTCAGGTCCTACACCGAACGTTCTGAGCCAACTTAGTTAACAATCCATGCACGAAACGAATTAGCCGAAAATAACATACTTTTGCTGCGGATGAATAATGAGTGAGGGCATACTATCCTGATTATTTAGTATGGATTGCTCACTCAGATAAACATTTTCGATGATCGTTAGGAATGCAGGTTTTGGGGCACATGCGTGATGTTTGGGCAGCACCTAGGTTATATTTATTTACATGATCTTATGAACTGATCTTGTTGAGCTGATATGAAGTTGGTATATGTTTTCGTTGTCGTTGTTGTTGTTGGTGTCGTTGGTCGATGGCTGACGTTTCGGCGATTTCGTCTTCCTCGGAGCCCTGCTGTCACGAGTGGGAGTCCTGTTTCATACAATGCAGGGCTATGTGAAGGGGTTGCGCTGGAAAATTGCTCTGAAACCCCGTTTAAGCTCGAAAAATCGAAAAAACCCAGATTTCAACGGGCGTGACAGCAGTCGCGTCGCGGTCCCTGGGTCGGACAGGGGCCGAACGGGGCACCCGCGTGGTCAGAATTAACCCGTAACTCGCCGGAAAACGAGAATTTAGTGCACGAACACAACATTAAGCGTTATAAAATTAAGCGAACGAATTACGGTAGCGGATGTCTTGTAGTAGCGAGCGAAATACACCAACGCGGACGAGTTATTTGGAAAAAAACTCGGAAAACGCAAATTTGAGCGCGCAAACGCTATATTTTGCACCTGACAGTGGTCTTGGGCGAGCTATGGTAGCGCGGATGAGTTATCGTGGAAAAAAAGTCGGAAAATCGCCGAAACGATGGAAAAACGCCGAGACAGGCCGGGATGACGTTGTCTGAGTGGTGACTGGTGTCCCACTCGTAACAGCACGGCTCTGAGGTAAGCCAAGTCGCCGATGCGTCAACCATCGACCGACAACAACAGCGACAACGCCGACGACAACGACAATGACAACAAGAACTACAGCAACAATAGCAACGTGAACGGCAACATGTGCCAACCTCGCATCAGCTCAAGATTAGTTAATAGGGTAATATAAGTAAATATGTAAACTATATGTTGAGGTTTACAGAAACCCAGTCTTTTGAACATCTAGGTTAGTTCACCAGCAGGGGCGTGACGTCTTCATGGAGTGCTTTTCTGAAAAGCTGATTTTGGATCCGCACTGTCGAAGTTGGTATTAATTAGTTGTTTTTTAAAAGTCCCGAAACTCGCTAAGCAGCAGATAAAGAATTTAGTATTGATCTCATGTTTTGAAAACCTTTATTTATTTCTAATAAACTTGGTAAAATATATCGTTTTCAGATAGATGGTGTGAATAACATAATGTGCGTGGGAGATTACATCGATTTGAGCAAGGTAGTCTACGGAGAGCAAATGATCTACCTTCGGGATAAATCCATTTTTCACGAGGTTTATCAAAACCTGACGAATGCCATAGAGCGAAATTCTTTCAAAGTGAAAATTTACTCAAAAGAAGTTAGTTGTGAGCAGCTTTGATAGTATATATGTAATATCGAACACTGGAAATGTGTAACTTTTGCCAGACTCTTCCGTCACGCTTCCACTACATGGGCATGCCTTCGCTAATCGGTGACATTATTCTATCGCCAGATGTCGGAGCCGAAGTGCGATTCGATTGCAAAAGAGACATATATAATCGGTATACCAATATGAGTACACCAGCCAATTTTCGGTTATCTTTTTCTACTTGTGTTGATAAATTGGGCCTAAGTGGGCCACAGTGGCGCTAGTGGGGCAGTGGTCGGAGAAGCTCTGCAGTACACCCGTGGAATCGATCCCCGCACCCATGGCCCACCAACCCTTCCCTCCCTCTGGGGTCGGCAGATTGGTATCAGACGTGTCTGGAAGAATAGCAGCACTGGTTTGACACATCGATAGGCCATTGCGAATCACTGTAAAGGCCAGCTATGATATGCATTCAATCACCTTCAAACGATGCTTAACGAAGTCGAATGCATGGCACATCCCTCAGGTATTGATCAACGCCGGGAGCTTCACCCCTTTATCCTTTAAACTGGTCACATTTCTTCTCCAGGAATATTAGTTCTCTTTCTTTTTGAACACATTTCCGCTCTTGATGTTATTTGTTAGGAAGTCAACGTTATATCGCTATCATTCTTAGTAATACGGGCCCTCTTTAGGTGTAGGCAAATTCCCTTCTTTAGAATAGAAGTTTCGAGTTCAAAAAGAGTATTTGCGAGGAATTTCTCACTCTGTTGTCGTCCTCGAACTTCCTATCGCACAGTGATGCTAGAGGTACCGGAATAAGTATGGAAGTAGCGCGAACTCATGATTGGAAGTATGTTTGTCGAATCTAGTAGACTGCCCGGATCGAAACTAATCTTGTCACCTACTTAAAGTTTTTATCAAGACCGTAGCTTTCGTTTACGGTCCTAACGAAATCTTGATTCTCTCGGTAATCATATGCGTGATGTTCCGAAGCCATCGCTCGTAGATAGGGGTTGCCCGAATTTGTTGATCCTCTATTTCGACCCGACATTTTACTTTCACCATAGTCTACGTGCCCTTTAATGTCTTTCTTGTGGAAATTTCAGAAGACTCTAATGCACCGCATTTCATCAAGGTGCAAACTGACGTCGGCATGACCATAACTTCCGAAAAGGAATGAAAGGGTACTTATATTCTGACCGGTTACACCAACAGAAATTAATTGTTCCTATGCCAGAGATCAGAATCGACGTCTAGAAGGTGCATAGATGTCCAAAAATAAATTGTGTGTTTGAGGATGTACGATTATGGGAGAACAGTGCTCAATTCATCGACTCATGGAATGGAACCAAATAACCCAGAAATGAGGCCTATTCTTGTTCTCCACGGTCCTGATATCCATCAGCAAAAAGTGGTTTGTTAGCCGTTTTCCTACATCATCATGTTAGATATTCAGCACGTTCTTGATAGTCCAGAAAATTCGTTCGACTGTCAGCTATTATTGCTGTGTATTAAAAAATTAATGATGTCGATGCCCAGCAAGTACTATTTAGAAATTTCCATTCCGTCGTAGTTTTGAGTTTCTGGCAGACTGTGGTAAATGTGTTCCAATCTCTAATTAATCCTTTCCGGATTATCCAGTTATCTCTGTAGGCATTCAGATGACTGATGTGCCAAACCTTATCGACCTTTATCCTCTTATGAGCTTTTTGCTTCGTATTAAACCCGCTCCAAATAACGGAACCTTATTGCCATTTGTTAGTGTTGTCGATATCAGCAATTTCGAGATATCAGTAAGTGATTTCTCACATTTTATGATATCAGTGAAAAAATACGAATTTGTTAAAAAAAACACATTGGGGCAGCCATTTGTGATTCCGTGTGCACGTTAAGAATGCTGGATGTGTGGCTGTGGTTGGACAGTCTAGCGTCAAAACCCTCTTATGGGCTGTTCATTAGGAAAAAAATATTCCTACGAAGCATACTTTTTAATGTCTGGATCCTGGGAACCATAACGCAGGTGAAATCATCATTAGCGACCTCATCGAAGTTCAGAGCCAAACACGATCATAACAGAGAAATCGGTTAGTGTTGTGGCCAGTACGATGTCAGTGTCTTTACACATTTAGCTACAGATCTGTCAATTTTTTTTTGTTCTTGAGGTTGTCTAACTCATCTTTTGTCAAGTAAAAAATCGGTCCTTTTTTATTTTTGTGGCCAAATCTATTGTCATTTGTTGAACTTTTGAAATTAATGGCCAACAGGTCAGGTTCAAGCGCAAATTTACCAGCGGAATCTTGGAGTATTCTAGCCACTGGAGACTGGTTGTCCGAGTTGATTTTTGGTCATTACTAAATATTTTTAGCACCTTGAATTAACCTGCTTGCTGGTTAACTTATTTTGTTCGGTAGTGCCTTTTCTGTAATTATTTCCTGCTTTGCACGCTGAATTTGTTCCGATGGTTCGGGAAACGAGGTTTGAAACTTTAAAATTCTTTCGCATTTAGTTGCCTAAATCCCTTTTTTTCTTTTTTTTTCATGAGTCATCACAGTTCAAACAAATGATGTAGAACATTATGTAGCAATTCCCATGACCGATTTTATGTTATCCTGGGTTCTGTAAGTCAGTGTTTCATTCTTGGGCAGACAGGAGGTTATAAATAACAAGATCTATTTAACACTTACTGATGTTTCGCCATCGTCAGAGTCAATCTGACACGCGTGCTGCTCAGTCATGCATTTTCGTAACCCCGGTAGAAAGAACTCCAAAGAACGATTTTTGTTCGCATAGGAAACAGCTTCTAAACATTCGCAGTTTAAATCACAGTGTAATCACTTGCCATGAGTGGTTTACGCGTTTCGCCAACGTATTTCTTACCACATGCTTTACGAGAGACAAGGTACACCGTACTTGACCTCGTGCGATCACCATCTCTTTCTTTGGGGAAAATTGTGCAATTTTATGCTCTACACAGACGTTTACACAAGTGGTTGCGAAGCAGCTGGTTACTGCTACCGATTTCTCTAGTTTAGCACGCTTTAGCATTGCTTAACAGCTGTTCTTATTTCGTTGGAAGTAAAGGGCAGGTTGACCGAGATCGTGTTTTCGATAGATTTGTCGTTTTGAGTGGTGGTTTTCCCTCTAAACCTATTCCGAGTAGCTACAGTTTCATAGTTATTTAAAATGGCTATTTGTTGCAACATTTCCAGAGGTTCTCCCGTCTGCTCTCTTAATGTGTACACACAGGTGGCTCATCGAAATTTGTTCCTCACAAGGGCGCGTTTTCTATGTGAAAGATGAAAGAAGAGGTAAAAGACCAGTATGTTCCTTTCACTTAGCTTAAGGTAACAATTTGTGTTATAGGCGCATTAGGATAGGTTAAATTTAACGTTCAAGAAAGGATACCAGTCTTTCTTCGGTTGGTTGCGGGTGAAATCATTGTGTTAACATTTGTCTCTCTTATTTGTGTAGGGCAAATGACGAAACAGTCGTTGATATACCTACACTAGAGTACTAGCGAAAGACCGAGTACCAGTTCATGCCACTTTAAGTCATTCGTTGTCTAATTTTTGATGTTGACTGTTGGTTTTTTTTAAATGATCGGCTTAATGGGAAGTATCTCAAAGGTTTTTTCACCACTTCAACACCTAACTGATTAAAAGTTATCAAAGCTTTCCACGCTCGCTCCTAGATGACAGTCTAGTAGTTCTTAAGTTTGTTGTTCCTCGAACCTATTGAATACTACATTTCTGCACTGCTGTGTGGTTGGAACCAAACCTTTCCTGACATCAGTGGTTAAGGATTTTCAATTTTTTGTCTGAAAATCTGAGAAAGTTGATGTCTACTTCGCCCTTAGAGTCTTGATGTCTGATGAACGCTAGAGTAGACGGTGGTAGTGGTAATGCCCTTAATTCATGTTGTTCATTTCCATTTTATGTTCCCAGTCCAGCTTTGTTATAGAGTTAATCTTGAAGCTCTTGCAGACTGCGTGCGATCCTATGCAAAGTTTGCTTAGGAATGGGCTGCGTTGATGAGAAACTTTGACCCAATTTTAACAGCCAGCGCGTGCTGTCATGGAGAGTCATTCCTTTCCACACAGTGATCGTTGTCTTCGGCACATTATCGACTCTAGTATCGAAACTATTAGGCTATCAGTTAATGGTAAGTATGGAAAGTTTGTAGTAATTGCTTGCCAGTTATACGTAACGGTGATGGACCGAAAAAGCATCTTGAAGATGCTTCTTCTACTGCTGAAGCCTATCATCTGAGAAAAAATTTAAAAGTCATAGGCAAAAACTGAACGCCAAGTGGGTCAAAGTGGCAAGCGCAGTACGTAAATCGTTCAATCATCAGATGGCTCGCGAAACATTACGTATGAGAGGGTTGGCAATGGGACAGCGATTGGTACCAAACCTTGCTGTTGCCTTATGTCTAAGGTAGGAACACCAGTAATCGATTTTCAGCAACCGACTACTTGTATCGGATTAATTCCAAGTATCCGAAAATAAGACGCAAAGAGGAGTGCCTTGTGATTATGCGTGACCCCTCGCCATACCGCGTGCTGATTTTTTCGACCTGAGCCAGGCATATTCTTCGTCCGTAAGGGCTTTGTGCGTCTAATCTCCAACAATAACTATAATAATTATAAAGGAGAAATCGGTGACTGCTTGGAAGAAGCTATTTACTACGTGGATGAAATTTATGTCACCAGTTTTTCCCGCATGGGTGGCGGAAGTGTTTGGCTGAGTAGATTGCGTGCCAATCTGACTTTTCCTTTCTCCGAAGAAGTTATAAAAAAGCGAAAGCAAAACGGCCAAGACGTCAACGAGTATTCAATAAACTTTATTATTGACAACCTCGTGTTGGCACAAGAACAAAACGCTGTCTTAATTTTGGACAGGACTGTTCTGAACTAAATGGCCAAAGTTCTTCCCATGGTTGTCACAACCAGTTTTCGTCACACTTAAAAAAGATTCAATGAACTTTCCAAAACTGCGCAACTGGGACGCACCATTAAAGTGACAGAATCTAGGAGACGGCTGTTCGCTGTCAGAGAATCATCCGATTACTTAAAGCAGTCGGTTTCTGCTAGGTATTATGGGCACTACTGGAGGACTCTTATGGTACTAACTCTTGTGCCACAACTATATGAATTGGGCGTTTTAACTTTCGCAACACGTTTTTAAGAGTTTGCGAAATCTTCATCAAAAATAAGGCAGTCTTTTAAAGACTAATTTTAAGGTTATATACGATCTATCCGTCTTCCTTATTGTCATATGAAGAAAACAGTTTTTGAAAGAAGTATGTGTAAATTGTTAATAAAGCACTTTTCATACTATCTAGATGTTTCATAGTTGTGGTAGAGCATTGCTGATAAGAAACAAACTTTTCCCTTAGTTATGCTTATGTGACCGGTTTTCATATGTTGTATGGGTCTATGAAATTTCTCCATTCGTTTTCTTGTCTTGCAACCGTCATCCATAAAGGTGATCGCGTTAGTGGGTGCAGTCTGAGGATACGTGACTTCTAATTGACATGAGGAGTACTGGCCGAGTGTGATTTTCTCTTGACCCCTGAGATACCAATGATAAGATGTTGTTAGGTAGTTCCCACAGGTATTTTCCGGCTTTCGTGCACTGAAAAAGTGCATGTTGCCTTGCCACAAGGTTTCCTTTCAGACGATTTCAATTCCTGTAACGTCAGGGAGTCCTGGAATTAATCGACTGACCACTTGAGGACGAGCAGAAGCTTTGAAATTGATGTGATGCCTATCAATACTAGCTCCTACATTTTTAAGAATGTTTTCCATGAAGTTAAAGCGGAACACTGAATGTTTATTCCACTACTGTTTCATTCCATGTACACTACTTGACATATGAAGCAGAGCCATAACCAGAGATTTGTGAGCATTTTCGAATAAACTGTCAATTGAGAAAAAGATTTGTAGCAATATCAAGTACTGTACCAGGACTTCAAGCAATCATCGCAAGCACCTTATTCCAAAAAAAAAGCGAGTTCGTTGTGTTCCAGTGTCTCTTCACAGATTATCTATTCACGACGTTTTCACCAAATCGACAAGATTTCCAACTCTTTCTTCCGCTGCAGTCGACTTTAACTCCATACTTTGTGAAGAATGTCATCTGACACTTCATCTTATTTCCAGTTCTCTTTAATAAGAAATGTTAAGAATTCTCAGAGGTTCAATGGTATTCTACTGCTTTAGCTTACAATTTGATTGATAGAATAATGATTTCAACAGCGAACCGACCTCATCAAACGCATTGCATGCATCAAACGGTGGAATATAGAGATGCAGCGAAACAGCTCCATCGGAGTGGCTTGGGTTTTCCATGCGATGAAGGCCGAGTTTATCTGGAAACAATAGCTCAGTGCATGCTCGGTACTATTTGAATGTGAACATAACAGAGTGGACGGTGGGAATGAATCTCACTTAACGTCCCTTCTTTGCAGTACTTCGCGCCGCAGTCAGCATTTTAGTGCAACTCTTAACATTTCTCGTGGAAATGAACAAATAAACACTATGTGTAGAATATCACATTTAATGGTTCTTTCTCATTTGAGCTCGAATAATGTTGTGTGGACTAACGGTGTGGTTAAATAAAGATAGAGGATAAAGCTCTTGGCGTTGACCAATCTCTGAGAGATGCGAAATGCATTCGACCTCATTAAGCATCGTTTCGAGGTGATTGGATGCATATGTGGTCTTTACAATGACTCACGGTGGCCTACCGATGTATCGAGTCAGTGCTACTATCCTTCTAGATAAGTCTGATACTAATTTGCCGACCATGAAGAGATGGAAGACTTGGTGGGCCATGGGCGCGTGGATCAATTCCGCGTGTGCTGCGGGGCGCCTCCGACCACTGCGCCATACACGCACTGCGGTGTCATTACACAGACTAACTACAGAACAGAATATAATCCGCGTATACGTGCTGCCCTTTGCTTACCAATCAAGATTCAGGGCAAGTGTCAAAGGAGTTATCATATTATAAAGTGCATTACAGGTCCTAAGGCCGTGCCATTAGTTGGGTTTGTTTAGATGCTTTTGTTACGTGAAACCATTATTGCTATAAGTGAAATCGCATTCAAGAACCTACCACTCATGTAGCAAGCACTGTTCTCCTCATAACGGCCTTGGTTCAGCTTTTTCAAGGGAGTCTGTTTATTCTCGTTATCAGGCCAAGCATGTCTCGTTTCTAATAGGACGCCATCGAGAATCTTCACAAAACAGTGAGCGTTTGAGTGATCGTGAATACTGAATCGCCAAAATATCGATACAAAAGCTATAATTACATTTTCGAAGGAAGTGGCCTTTCTAACCTGCTTCTCATACCTGGTCCCCAACAGAGTACCATGAGATTATATTTGCCATTACCTATATCTACGAGGTTTCGTGTGTGCCTAGAATGAGGATCATTGGTTGCAAAAAAACTTTTGATAAGTGCTTACTTGTGTTCATCAAAAACAGCATATTGTCTCCACTCAGCAGGGTTACTATTATACGACTTCATCAGCATAATCACTTCGTCCACATTAACCTGATCTTCGGCGAAGACGTGATGGAACGATTCAATCAGCTCTGTGAGAGCTACCATTTCTAGAGAACTGCCTTGTCGATAACGTTAAACTACCTTATCGATAGTGTTGAACTGCCTTGTCGATAGTGTTATTTTATTGACAACTCGTTAAGGGCAATTTGCTAGAAATATTAGAGACAGGAGGAGATGAATGTGGAATACAGTGGTCCTGAGGAACATCACAGCCAATGAATGTGGTGCTGCTGCTGTCGATTGGCTCTGATGATGATTCCCAGCATTTGGTGAGTAAATGACGTGATTCACAAATATACTTTGCAAAAAGGTTGTAATATGAAAGCTGTCGTAGAGTTCTATAAGTGTGGTGAAGACGCATGCTTGTGGCGAGCCTCAACCCTAGCTATTTAAACCTTTATGTATGCAGTATACTTTGAAACAATAACTCCATAGAGAGATTAATAAATGTTGTAAGAATGGATAAGAATAAGAAATAGCTTTAATACGTCTTTACACCACATGAAGCGATGAAGAAAGAAAAAGATCAAGAGTGTAGTAACCATTTCTAGGACAATAAAAAAAAAATGAGTAATGATGCTTTTGTAGTGGGTGGAGTTTTGCTAAGGCGAGCTAGAGATGTTGCTCGAAAAAAGGTGCTAAAATTTACTTCAGTTAGTGCAATACGACAAAGCTGATTCAAAGTGCATTACTGTAGCCGTGAGGAAAAAACAGCGGATAAGAAGCACACAAGAAGCTTCGCTTGTGCAAGGTTTTATCAGAGAGAGATGATATAGCTCAAACTTAGAAGGATAGTTAAGCATTACATCCAAAGACTGTGTAAGGCTGAATTGTGGATGTGAATGCAAAGTGATGAAGAATTTTTGTTATTTTGTGGAAGGAGCTGGTTATTTTGAGAACATGTGAGAGCACAGTCGATCAACAGCACCGGAGATCATTCGCCGGAGACCGCTTCTGCACACCATTTTGAACTTAACAGCTTAGCACTAATCGTCACATCATCCGTTTCCAACTGGCATCGCAGTTCTTTGTTATAAACGATCAGGTGTGGGCCACAACCTACACGTTTTTCGATGGGCGTGCTCCTGACGGCGATTTGACTCATACGTTCGTTTTCTGGTCGAAGTTGGCATTGCGGATGCGATGCTAGGGCTAGAGAGGGCTCTCAGGAAGGGAATGTTTTTTAAAACTGCGAATTCATTTGAGTTGAATCAATTGGAAAACTGACTTTTAGCTAATTTCGGCATTACTAATAAAGTTATTTGTTCTTAACAACTGCGCTCTTTCCATGGTTAAGGTTTCGGTTCCTTCGCTTTCTGCGGAGTGCTGTTGTAGATTCTTATCTTTATTTAGGTGAAATAATCTTTGGACTTAATTTAAGGCCGATATACAAACCGAACACTAATCATTTAAAAAACACCTGCCGTTTTCGTTTTCTAAGCAGCAAGACTACCCGTACGCTATTCACATGGGACTATAAATAAACATCACTTGTCCTAAAAACCCGCTTCCACTAAACCTCCACAAGAATAGCCGATATTGTCTCAAGTTATCTAGCTATTTATTGTTATAAAAAGGCTTGATCTGATGTTTCGGCAGCCTTGCCTTCTTCAGAGCCGCGATTATCCGAGCCGGTGATGCTCATTTAGAGAGAAGTATTAATCTAGGTTGCTATCTGAAGTCAGGTGCGATAATACGGTATTGCTCATTTCACTTCACTTTTGGGTATCTGATGTGTATGCGAAATGCCTCAAGAGTTCTGATCGTTGACGTTTTTGATTTTTTTGCTAGAACTATAGATGCGACCTTAAGACCACTGTGGTTATGGTCTTGTATTTGGTGTGCATATAGTTGAGTGCTTCTCGAATATGATGAACAGATTGAAACAACGAGTGCTTTTGCTTTGCTAACTGGTACAATACCGACCAGTTCAGCATGGATCTGATCTGGTCTTCATGAATAGGAATTGTTGGACAATCAACAACAACAGTCCCGGATAAAACGACACCGCCAAGTGGGGTTTTTCATTGCAGCGGTGTTTGGCACCAGAAGGTTTAACTCCATAGACATCGCGAGGACGAACGGTTGTGGACAGTCGAATCGGAACCATCGGCTCTGAAGAAGACAAAGACGTCGAAATGTTACATGGATAAAAGTTGCATAATAACCTAATAGTAGTAACTTTCGTTTACGTTCTTACATGAACGGCGTTCAGATGGTCCCACATAGTAATAATGATGATTCCAGCAGTAACAACAGTTAAAATTGTAATCGTTTTATAGCACGAAGTACGAGGAAAGGAAGTATGTAGTGGGAGTTTCATTGGTGTTTCATGTATGCACGACAACGATAAAGATGATTTCACTATTATATTTCTGAAAACCGACTTCTACTTATCCTCGGCATAAGTAGCTAACCACTTCTTGAATCATTAGGGTTACACAAAGTTAGTAACAAGTTCTATTCGGCTAACATCTGAATGTCTTAGTCTTCTTCAGATCCGGTTTGATTCAAGTAGACAGCCCACAGGCGGTCGCTGCGGCGTCGAGTCGAATCCAAAGGAGGGAGCATCGCTGGAATAGAGAACTTCACTCAACGATGCCCTTTTATAGAGGACGAGTGTCGACCTATTGTCGTCATCGAATAATTTAGTATTACCATAATAACACGTTCGAATGGTGGTCAAAACGGCGAATGAACGTTTACAGACTAGGATTTTATTTCTACGATCGTTTTTAAGAAAGGTTATAGAATATTTAAAGAATAATAGGAAGATGGATATAAAACAATATTTCAAAGGACGTGAACTTTCCGAAACATCAGCCATAGAAGATTAAAAATACGTCTCATTTCACCAAGGACAATTCTTGAAAACACAAAAATTTTCCTTGTTTATAGTATCCGCAACATGTGCAAAACTCCGGACGGCGGACACCTTAGATGGGGAACGAAAGCGCTATTTCCCTTTCAGGGGTAATGTCTTCACCACCACACCATGCGTGTCCTTCGTTTCGCCTGTTCTCAGCTAGTTCTATCGATTAGTAAGCAATCACCTGTCAACGAGATTGATCTGCAGAGTCCAAATTAGCAATAAACTCAGTTAAGCTGAACCCGTAGTCGAAATCACAGCGCTAACTTTTTATTTATTGCCTATTACAACTTTTCATGACAGGTTATTAGGCGTGGGCCTTTTACCGATTTGGTATAGCGCTCTTGAAGGATAATAGCGGGTTCATTCTTCACCGCAGACACCTGTGGTCCTGAGTTTTGCAAATATCTTAGCATCACTGTGATTGTATTTCGCATAATACCCTGCCTTAGCAAACTACAACGATATCCACAGCAAAATTTGCGATTGAAGAGATATGGATCAGTACCAGCTTCAAAGATCTTTGTCGTTTACGCACTAACATCAAACTATGACTAAGAAGAAGTCGAACCGTTCTATACGGACTTAGAAAACTTTAGACCATACATTCTTCAAGGTCATAGCTGGAGAATTTACGCCAAGACTTATCCCGGAAGAGCGGTAGAAAGTTTTGCCTAGCCGATGTCGCTGTTGCTCCAAAATTCTAGGCGGGATCATACCATCGACTCCTTCGTGCAAGATTCCATTTCTCGCGGAAAGGAGAAAAGGCTGATAAATTCAAGAAACCAACCCGACGAGTTACGCGATCGGCTCATTCAACATCTTCGAGCTAGCGCTATAAGAGCTGAGAGTTCGAAAGTCACCAAGAAAAATCTGTCTCCGGAGACACTTGTGTTGATAAGTCAACCGAAAATGGCATAAGCCATAGGCAACCGTCAACTCACACAGCCTGAGCTTGCAAAATACTGCGGAGACATGGTAAAAGGAGATTTTAAGGAGAGAATAGCAGCGGTAATGACCGAAACTGCAAAAATTTGGAGAGCATTGGCAACACCCGTATTCTTTGTCAATTACAAAACTAAGACCATCGAAGTCCGATTATAACACAAGCAGTTACAGCTTCCATGAAAGACAATGGACAAAATCATCTGCAAGTGATACATTGTGTCATTCAAAGCCACGTCCTCTTTTTCCTCCACATGAAATTAAGTAGGCTAAATATGTCTCCTACCGGATCTCTCTCTTCCCAAATCCAACATGTTATGTCGTCGGTGAACAACCAAACAACACAGGATAAAATGCGATCACTTGAAGAACCTTTCGCCATTCCTCATCAACACTGACTAGGATTTTCACATATTACCTAGCCGCATACAAGGTTCCTACTTAGTGGAAGACCAGCAACGCTGTGTTATTGTTCAAGAAGAGCAACTTCCACGATGTCGGCAACTACCACCTAGTCTGCTTGCTGTTCGTCGTCTACAAACTCTTCACTCGAGTCACCCTGAGCGGAATTGATAGAACAGTGAACGGAGGAAAGCCATGTGAGCAAGCAAGGTGTCGAAAATGATTCAGTATTATGTGCCACGTCCATACCATAATAGGATTCATTGATGTGTCGCGAGAATGAAAGAAACCGCTCTGCTTCATCTACACAGATTTAAAGAAAGCTTTTGACTCAGTTGAGATAGAAGCATCCATGGAAATCCTGGACAAAAAAAGTTTAGGCAATTCGATAACATCTCGCCTTAATCATTTACCGCCACCCTTGAGAACGTCATGCGACCATTGGAGTGGGAAAACAAGAGAGTGAAAATCAATGGTCGGCAGTTCCACCATCTTTGCGTTGCTGATGACATTGTTCTTATAACACGAAGCATTAGCCAGGCGGAAAAAATGCTTGCCGACTTTGACAATGCCTGTGCAAAGATTGATCGTCGACTAAATTCCACGAAAGCGATGTTCATGAGAAACAGATTGGTTTCGTATGCCTTATGCGAGCTCAATGGCACGAATATCTCCGAGTGCTTGAACTACGTCTATCCGAGTCGGGAAACCAGCGTAGTGAGCGACTTAGCTTCAGAGCTAAGCAGGAGGAAGTGAGCGGTTTGAGAAGCTTTCCAAGTTATTGAGGGTGTAATGAGGGAAACAGAGATCATCTTTACGGCTCGACGATTCCTCCTGCTTTAACTTATGCGTCAAAGATCTGGTCGCCACGGAAGTAGGATGAAGGAACTGAAACACAGAGTTATTGAACGTGCAATATAAGGTGAGCCTAGCACGTAATGCGTATGAACGACAACCGATGGACAAGAACCGCTAGTCGCTAGATTTCTTACAATATCAAACCTACTGAAGAAAGACCCGTTGGTTAGAACTTCTCACGAAAATCCTAGAAGAAAGATGCGATGATCTATTAGTGCCTAGAACAAACAGAGTCGACTGGGCTATTCTTCCACGCGACAGGGGAAAATGGAAGTTTTGCTGGCTCCTGTTCGAGCCATTCGGCGAACAAATGGACGACAGGTGAAACAATTGACACAGCCTAGTATAGTGCTGATAACAATAATAATTCGTACTTAGATTTTAAGATCTCCTATGTATGAGATTGTCCAGCAATTAAATGAGCGTTTTTAACTAAAAGTTTTTTTTTAACTAAAAGCGTTAACTCGGCGTTGATCAATCCCTGAGGGATGCGCCATGCATTCGAGTTCATTAAGCATCGTTGAAGGCGATTGAATTCATATCTGGCCTTTGAAATGACTCGCTGTGGCCTACCGATGTACCCATCCAGCGCTGCTATCCTCCCAGACAAGTCTGGTACCAATTTGCGGGCACCGGAGAGATGGAACGCTTGGTGGGCCGTGGGCGCGGGGATCGATTATGAGTGCGTGTCGCAACGGCGCCTCCAATTACTGCGCCACACGCGTCCTAATAGACGAATAAATAATGTAAATACAAGCACAAATAAACGTCGCACATAAACAACTACAAACAAATGGACTCGTCACGTCCAAATCATTCTTGCCGACGTCTAGTTGAAATCGCTTCTTGAGATAAGTTAAGATAGGATAAACACAGGAATTACTCGTCGGTTGACTGACGAGTATTGGTTTAGATGAAAGTGATCAGTAGACCTCCTTTAGCATTCTACAATGCTCGTGAACGTCTTCCTAACCTCATTACATAGTCTCTCAGTGGTAGTGGAAAGTCATCGCTGCTTTTCGGGCGAAAGAAAGCAAACAAACGATGTGATGAGTCATCATAACATTTCTCTTCGATCATCGTCAACTTTCACGTTTTCCTTATCAGTATCATCGCCTGTTATGCATTATTGAGAAGTGCAACTGCACCTTGACAGAAAAATTCGTGATCATCGTTCTTATCGGCTTCTTTGCTTTATTAAGTTTCTCTCCAACATTTTTGGCTAATCTTCACCTTTTTGGAGGAATCATCATTGTTCATTATGATCCATGATCCATGATCCATGATCCATGATCACTACTGAGAGCGTGTGTGGCGCTGTGGTCCGAGGCGCTTTGCAACACCTACGTGGAATCGATCCCTGCGACCATGGCCCACCAAGCCTTCCATTCCTCCGGGGTCGATGAATTAGTACCACACTTGTCTGGAAGGATAGCAGCACTGGCTCGATACATCAGTAGGTTGCCGCGGCTCATCCTAAAGGCCAGATGTGCATTCAATCACCTCAAAGCGGTGCTTAATGAAGTCGAATGGGTAGCCCATCCCTCAGAGCCGACGCCGACCAACGCCGAGAGCTTTATACTTTGTCCTTTAAGCTCTAATACTAGTTCGTTTTCAAATTAAAGATGGAATTCTACTCCGTTGTGCTAATATCATAAGTGTGAAGTTTCAACAAAGAACTTTATTACATCCTACTTTTCAGTTTCTTCTTTCGAAATTGTTGTTTTTTGTTGTTAGCTATGAGATCAAAATACACAGGATTAAATGAGGAAGGATGGATCGCTCGACATGGATCAATCCCTGCTGAATGTGCTATGCATTCAACTGCATTCATAGCATCATAAAGGTGATTGAATGTATCTGGCTTGTAGGATGACTTGTAGTGGCGTCATGATGGATGAAGTCAGCGTTTTCTATCCTCTTGACAGAGCTGGTACGTACATGGAATGCTTGGTTCGGCGTGAAAGATGGAACCTCACTCCATCCTTTCCTTATTACTCTGGCTCCGACTTCAGGTTCATTTGGCAAAGAGCAATAATAATATTTCACAACCGACTTTTCTTTAACCTCGGTATTACTAATCAAGTACTCTTTCTTTGATGAGCTGGCACGAGGTTGATAAAGGTATTTATTTTCGTCTAACATTTCGACATCTTCATCTTCATCAGAGCCGACGATCCGAGTCGATGGTCCGCGCTTGTTCTCCGCCTCGATGTGGCGGCTACGCCTTCGTGTCGAGTCAGATCTTTCTGAACTGGCTATCTCTTCGAATGAGGTATACTCACTCGATGGTGCCCTCCTATGCAGGATGCTGATGGTTGATAGCTGTAATATTCCGTTGATAGCAACTTGTTTTTCCTGGACAGTCAATTTTGCAGAAGTTGGTATCTTTATTAACTGACAAAGAGTACTAACAATATTTCAAAAAAGACTTTCCTTTAACCTCGGTATTATAACCAACATTCTTTGAGGTTTTTTACCGAGGTTAAAGGAAAGTCGCTTTTGAAGTATTGTTATTGCTCTTTCCAGCTGATAATGACACCGACTTCTGCAGGATTGACAGTCTGGAAAAAACAAGTTACTATCAACGGAATATCACAGCTATCAACCGTCTGAATTCTATATAAAAAGGGCATCACCGAGTGAGTATGCTTCATTCGAGAGATGGTCCGCTGAGGAAGACCTGGCTGGACACGAAGGTGAAACCGCTACATCGAGACGAAGAACGAGCGTGGAACATCGACTGGGATCATCGGCTCTGATGAAGGCGACGACGTGAAAACGTTAGCCGAAAATAAATATCTTCATCAGCGTCGTGTAAGCTCTTCAGAGAAAGAATAATGAATCATGTTGATCAGGTTCATCGTTCATATTCGTTTTCGTGGTTTTCAAAATATTTCTTTTGTTCTTCGTTTTTTAATGGATGAAAAGAAAGACCGATCGTATGCCTCTGTTCATTCAGACTGTGCAAGACTGTTCAAGTAAATAGAATTTGTTTCCGGATTTTTCCAGAAATTCGATAGTACACTACACGGAAGTTGTGATAATATTGAATTAATCTTTGTCGCCATAGTACATGACACGCCAATGAAACGCCCACTGCATCCCCTCTTTCATCACAATTCCTTAAGTGGAGTCGTTGTTATCAACTGCCAGCATCATCTTTAACGTTCCCGTTATTTTAGTTGTAACTGCTTGAAAACAACGCTAACACGATAAGAAAGCTATATTGAAGCTGTAGAGAAAAACTGTAAAAAATAGGAGAGGACAACTTCCTATAAATTGAAATTCAATGAGTAGATTTTAAAACGTTAATGAATGACATTTCATTCTTCTTCTTCAGCAATTTTGTTCGAAAGCGACGAATGATAACCCAGTGCCGAGGTTAACAGAAAGTCGATCCTAGGATCTGGCATCTCACTAGTAGTTTTTTTCCTTCTTATCACAGCAATGAGTGTTTTGTGCAACAAGTAGCATTTTTATTTGTTTGTAAGTCACAGATGAATGTGTCATTCCAAAAATGTTCTCGGTTTGTCTTCAGATGAGATTTTTTCCACTACTTTCTGTTCTCATCGTCATTCTGCTCAGTTGTACTGCGAAAGTGGTAAGAATCGTTTATTGCATCGTATCAGCAGTATTGTATTTATAAATAGTACTTAAGATTTAAGACTACTTAACAGATTGCTGGTGGTTTTTTTTCGATTTAAGAGCGCATTCAACACTCCACCGAAGGGGATGTGTTGGGTCGGAAGGGATGGGAACTGTATGCGATGCGATTGTAGAAAGCCTTTGAAGTGCTACAAGGGCACTTGTCGATGAGTGACTTACTGTGAGGAATCTTTCGAAGTCGATTTATCGTCTGAAAGAGTAAATCTGTACTTCCCGAAGAATTCTAGCAATAAATATTTGGCATGTCGCCTATTGTTAACGATTTTTACAATACTCGCTGGTCGTAATAAGCAAAAGTAAAACCTCGAAGAGATTTCATCCATACTGAGCAGAGTACTCTTCATTGTGGTTTAAATCATAGACGTGCTTACGAGCATTACCAGTACCAGTAAGCCAATCGATAGACAGTTGTGTTTAATTAACTAACTGCGCACTGTGTACACTGATATCCCACGTTTGTACAAATATCAGTTTCATCGTGAGGATCATGATTATAGCTTTCAACTCCTACACGGACGTTTTCCTTGGCCATAAGATCATCTGGTTAAGAGAAACTTTCTCTTCACTCTTTTCTCAAACTTATTTTTTAGTTATTGAGATTTTTGCCGCACCACTTTTTGTTGAGAATAAGAACAATCTTAACTCTTTTATTTACTGCCTTTTTCTTCTTAATGGCAGGGTATGTTGTGAAATATAACTCGTATGAAGTGCTGAGATACCTGCAAAACTCCGGACCACAGGTGTATGCAGTGGGGAACGAACACGCGCTGTTGTCGTTACCGGGGAGCAGGTATCTCAGCACTTCATACGAGAATAAGAACATTGGAATTTCCAAATAGTTCACATCACGGTTGAGCACAACAGTTTAAACCAAGTTGGCCAAATAAACCGACTAATTGCGGGTTCATTGCTTTTTCAAAGTCGATAGTGGGCTTTCAGCTCAATTATACGATTGTAAACTAGCAAGCAAAGAAGAACGCTACATCAAAGTTTTTCTTCTAGTTTATCTAAATATCTTTCTAATTTCACAAGGGACATTTCTCGCGGAGATGTATAAATCTGCTTTTGTTTATTTATTTCACTTTTTAAAACACAATCCATCTTTCACACCTAGTGTGCAGATCCCACTTCTCGCATTCAATTCCCTCGCGTCCATCGTCCACGAAGGCCCGCCGACTTTTTACATGTGGCTTCAGCTGGTGCATGAACATTTTCTTTTCATTACGAATGTTGCTGAATCTTGGTCGAGTTGACTCTCCCTAGAGACATGAGCTAGCCTGGCTAGAGCGTTCGCACTTTGACTGCACAGAGTCAATTTTTCCCATACAAGTCCGGTACCAATTTCTCCACCCCGAAGGGATGAGAGGCTTGGTGAGCACGGGGCGCAGTCAAACTAGCAGTGTGTTCGTTATAGTCGACGTCTTCATCACAGTGCTACCTGTCTCCTCAATTTATTTGTATCCGGATGGAATTCCGGAAAGAGGTCAGAGGTCACCAGAAGAAGTTGCAGACATCATTGTGTTGTTCACAACGACGAAATAGAAGCTTTCCTGTAAGCAAATACATGAACATCTGTTTAACAACTTGAAGAAAAACAATGCAATCATCTCAACTGTTTCGCAGCATCTAAGGGAAATTAGAAAGCAGAAAAAATACGGCAAATGAGTGCCGCACTAATTAAATAACAACCAAGGAATTTGTTATTTTGAGATATCGTCGGTGTTCCTTCTGCTCAATAAGAAAGACTTACTTCTTGTTCTTGTATCGTGAAACTCCATGAGAACTGGGTCCTCTACGTCCACCGGGGACGAGGAGGTCAGTGGTTCGACCATGATGGGGCTGTGCAGCACTTTCTAGGGCTAGGGTTGCACGGGAGGTCGCACTGAGAATTTAATTATTTGCTGTTTGTCTAGTCAATGAGGACTCTTTGAATCCGGGTGAAAGGACTAGTGAGCTTAACCAGGCCCAACAAATCTATGAAATTTACCAGGTACTTCGGCGACTGTACCTCGTATTTGCAATAGGAAGACACCAATCTTTCTCTACGACAAAATGCAGACACGCTTTCAATTACAGATACCGAAACAGTGAGCGAACTGAGCTACGAAACTCTGCCTCATCAGCTATACTCGCCAGACCTCTAAGCTATCGACTATCACTTTAATCAAGGACCTCGATAACTTCCCTCGTGAAAAATTCCTCAGAAATCAACTCGAGGCTGAAAATGCCCACAACAACTTCGTGGCCTCCAGAAGCCCAGAGTTTTATGTAGCCGCTATAGGTAAACATCTTTCTGCATAAACAAAAATGTGTATAATTCGTTCTACTTCTGTTAAGCAAACATAAGGTTTTATTTTCTTACTTTATTTATGTACAAGCTGACGCTTCGACGGATTTCGCCTTCCTCAGAGCCTGGAAAGGTCAACTTGACTACAATCTACACGGCTAAACACTTCCATAACCAAACAGAGAAAATGCTGAACCAAAATTTCAATCACATTGAACACAGTCTTTGCATACTCACCGCTTTCTATGAGTCTTCCGCTTCCTATGAGAATTATTCAATCAATGCCGAGATCAATAGAAAGTCGGGCGTGGGAGTTACCGAAAAATGTGTGTATTGCAGTATTTCGATCAATAGAAAGTAGAACTGAGATATGCCATTTTGAAAATACACGTCACAAGCAGGACACTGATCTCCACGGATCTAATAAAATCTGCAAATAATTTTTTCTTGGAGGCTCGTATTTGAAACATGAAAATAGACGAAAAGTGAGATCTCGTGCAGTAGGAGGCAATGGCGTTCCCAGTGTAGCATCATTTATGTTGGCAGTTGCGCTCATCCACGGAAAAATCCAAAAATTCAAGTTCCGTTTCCTGTTCTTTGAGAGTTGACACCTAAATAATTTGAAATTGAAAGAGGATTTCATATGAAAAAAACTACATATGCGATTAGGGAGATGAGGCAAAGCTTGTTCTAAAAATCTATAAAGTTCTGAACTCTTAAAGTACTCTGTCGAAAAATTATCGCCAGTTGTCGCAGTGCCAGCTCCGTCGAGGAAGTACTAAAGATTTCTTGGTTCCGCCTCCCAATCATTTACTGTCAGTTGCTACCGTTATTTTACTTGCGTGAATTTTTTGTATGCACCGATAAGGCAAAGCGAAAACAAGCTCAATAAAGCGATACGTTTAAGAACAGGTGAATGAAAACAAATAAGAGAAACTGAACTATATCGACGGATCTCCACTCTAGTGGCAACATTGGGATTAACTAAAAGTGAGAGGATGCCATCAAATAGCGAATAAGGAGTAAAGTGTGGACGGATAGCGATAATGCGGACGTGAGAAGCAACTGGAATAATTGGACAGACCGCAGCTGATTTCGATCAGAGCCAATTGGCGCACACTTTGGCAACCATAACAAAGTTATTCATTGGGGCAGCCATAGGTATACCCGTATGAGTCATTGGGTATCCCTGAAACTATACCCGTAGGCATCCGATAATTTCACAACAGAACTTAGCCGTAACTAACCACTTCCACGTCAAAGGTATGAATGGCCGTGGAATATCGACTCGTACCATTGTGGCTCCAAAGAACGAAGAGGCACCAAAACGTTGTCTACAATAATGTTTTGTAAAAATCTCGTGCATGCTTAATATTGTCAAAAAATACTGGTTAATCATGCTGAAAAAGTAGTTGAATAAAAGCTGGTTTTAAAACCATAGAAATAAATGGTCAGAAAGAGATATAACAAGATTGCCGCTGTTCGTAACCGTGGGCAGCATGAAGCTAATGAGTTGTAGCCAATGGACATGTGCGCGACACGGACGAATTCAGGCACCGATGCTCGTTTAAGTTCGTCAGTAGCTGGATTATAGGTGGCACGGATAAAGTCTTGTAATAAACGAATAGTGTACAAATTCAGAACAGAAATTATTTCTCATTTAATGGAATTACCTCCCCTGCAGAGGGCACAGTAGTTGTGAAGTTGGTCTTGGAGTAAGAAGTCGTAGAGGTAGACACTCAACCAGAACGACGTTGTCTTCAACGAACTGTCACCTTTTCAGAACATAATATTAGCGTTTACCGCCCAGAGACAACTCCAAATTATTTAGTTGGCCTATTTTTTCTTCTCCTAATAGCTCATATACATCCATTAAGTAAACCATTCCTCAGCTAAACACCTAGAATAGATCAGCTTCGTAGAGACAGTGAAGCATCGGCAAAGGAAAATTACGACCTCGTTAACACACATTTGTAATCCAAGTAGAATTGCGCACACGCTGGATTTCTTATAAATCTTTGTAAGTCACATAATGTTAAATCAAAGGATTTGCTTTGCCGATGCTGTTGTTGTCCCAAAATTCTACACGGGATCAAATCTGCCCTTCCTTCGTGCAAGATTTTATTTCTCGCGAAAAGAAGGGAAAGCCGCTAAATTCAAAAAACGAGGTCCTAAAACCAGAATAAACTGGCATTTATTCAACTTGACGTTAAAGTAGGAGTTAGGTAAGGCGATACGATCTCAGCAAAAACATTTGCCGCCACCCTTGAGAACGTGATGCGAGCATTGGAATGGGCAAATATAGGAGTGAAAATTGATGGTCGGGAATTACACCATCTTTACTTTGATGGTGACATCGCCCTAATAACCGAAACCTCACCCAAGCAGAATCAACGCTTGCCGACTTAGATAAAACCTGTGGAATGATTGGTCTTCGGTTAAGTCTGGCAAACACGATGTTCATGAGGAACGGATTGGTTACGTGTGTCTCATCACGCTCAACGGAATGAATATCTCCGAATGATGCAGTTACGTCTACCTAGGTCGGGAAATCAACATGATGAACGAGTTAGCCCCAGAGTTGAGTAGAAGGAAACGAGCGGCTTGGAAGGCTTTCAAGAGCACCGAGGATGTATCGAAGAGAACAAAGAACACCTGACTTTATACCCACCTTTTCGACTCAACGGTACTCTTTGCCTTAACGCATGCGTCAGAAACCTAGTCGCTGCGCAAGAAAGATTAAAGGTCACTCGGCGTTATTGAACGCGCAGTCGAAAGGACGATGCTAGCAGTATCCCGTGTCACATAACTGAGGGAAGGGATACCAAGCTCCGACATGCGTCAACGATCAAATACCAAAATGTCGTTCTATTCGCCAAACTGTCGAAGGTAAGGTGGGCAGGACAGGTCATGACAACCGATGGACAAGAGCCGTCAGCGACTGGATTCCACGCAAAGAAGGAAGACCACCGACCCGACGGCAAGAATTCTTCACGAAAACTCTAGAGGAACAGTATGATGCTCAACGAGTGGTAAGAGCAAGAAACTGTGCTATTCCTGCACACCACAAGAAAAAATGGAAGAATTACTAGCGCTCGTTCGAGTCACTCGACGATCAGCATGACGACAGATGATACAGGTGACAAGTGATTAAATACTTATTACAATTTTATGTACACTACTCAGGGCATACGAAAATTGTCGCAAATATCATACGGGCTGTGCCGAAAAGGGTGATAGGAAGTGAAGAAAACTTGAGTATGAAGAAAATCCCGCAATTATGAAGCTGTTCCGTGGTTTTAAAAAACCTGATAGGAAAATAGTCTAAGTTAAACAATCGACTGAAGAGCAGGAACGAATCCTGAGCTTTGAAGTGGTATACAGATTGTCCATAAATGACAACTATGTTGACAACAACACAACTGAATGATGCTTTAGTGTTGCGTCGAACACTTAACATTGAACAGAACTCCGCTAACTGAGCTGCTAATCATCTCATGAATCATGAGCAGCTTCAAGCCTCCCTCCCCATGTCGACATTGTTCAGATAGGCTAATAAACGGATTACCCGAAGCCTCTTTTGTTTCTGCTAAACCTTTAGGAGCTTCATCTAGGTCTGTTGAGGGACCAAAACGATAATATTGTCCTTGGTAAGGTCGATAGCCACTGTCTTACCTAACTGATTCAAGCCAGATTGAAAAGTTTAGCATGACAAAATCCACTTGTTCAACAATCTGACAATAATTGTCTACAATTACGCCAACAAAACTGTTTCGAAGACTTACTTTACTGATCTTATAAACTAAGAAACCGAGCACGCCGGACCCATCCTCGTTCATTCCAACAGACGCAGCGAAACGGGAGATATTTACGATTGCAGCACGATCTGTGTGCTCGTGGGCAGCGTCCATAGGCCCTGAGATTTTAGCAGCCTCTCCGTACTCGTCCTACCCAACGCAGCCGAATCGGAAGCTCTTTCGGGGTCAGTGGAATAAGACTTGTTTAGTTTATTGCATTTAGATTTTGATACCCACTCATAGCTTGTTGTGCTCTAAACGCGGCGATGGTTATACTTCCGACTAGGTTGCCATGCCAGTATCTCCCAAAGAAGACGTGGAGCTTATTTGCTGAAGGCGACTCCTAGTTGGTTTCCATATACTTCCCTGTCACTTGATTTCAGGCTTTTCTACGGATTGACTCGTAGAATATAATCCGCATAAGCGAGAACGCATCTATACGCGCATCCATGAAGATGCCTAGCAAGTACAGAAAGTATGTGCCAAATCATCATAGCAGAAACAGGGAGGCATTCCCCTGGATCCACCTGCGTCTCAGAGAAGCAAAAGCCACTTTTGGTCTGCCATTAACCCCTGGCCGCCACCTGGGGACGCTCCACGTATGCTCGCGACTAACCGGCTGAAGATCCCTCATATGAGGGAAATCCGAGCATGAAACACATGTTCTGATGAAATCTGTTACAATTTATACCTTATTCTAAAGGACCATCACATAATCCTAAGGCCAGCATGGCTCAGAGTACATTTCGATGTCGGTTCCCACGCGAACACCTCATTTTTATATTTCGAAACCGACTTTCCTTTAACCTCGGTATGACTAATCAAATGTATTCTTTCTTGATGAGCTTACACGAGGTTGATAAATATATTACAATTACATTACATACATTAGTATAGAATATAGAATATAGCATAGTATAGAATACATGATTAGTCATACTGAGGTTAAAGGAAAGTCGGTTTCGAAATATTACTATGCCTTCTACTAGCTGATAATAACATCAACTTCTGCATGATGCATAGTCCGGAAGAAAAACAAGTTGTTTATCACCGGACATTATCGTTATATCGGCTATCAGAATCGTGTATAAAAGGGCATCACCAAGTGAGTTTGCCTCATTCGAGGAGATGGCTCGCTGAGGGCCTTACTCGACATGACCTGACTCGACACGAAGGCGAAGGCCCCATATCGAGACGAATAAAAAGCGTGGACTGTTGACTCGAATTCGGCTCTGGTGAAGACGAGGACGTCGAAACGTTAGAGGAAAATAAATATATTTGTCAACCTCGTGTAAGCTCATCAAGAAAGAATACATCATTTTTAATCACAGTGATGCTGAGATATTCCAAAACTTGGATCTCAGGCCATATCGAGCTACGATTTCCCTTTCCGGGACTCGGGCATCACTCACTGCGCTATGGAGGCCCTCGTTCTGCGTTTATCTCAGTTCGTTTTCTATCTACCAGTGCTATCAGCAATCACCTATCAAATGCAACATAATTCTTAAATACTCTTTTCTTTGCCAACATTTGTAAAAAATCAAGCACTATTAGCTTCCTTTGTTTCGTTACGTGTGTGATCACCGGTGGTATCATCGTTTTACTATTTTTAAACGGAACTGTCATGAAAAGATTAGACGGAATCCGTTTTATCTAGGGAGTTTCGGAGGAATGCAAAAGGCATTCTTCAATGATTGGTGAGGAGATTTTTTTAGATTCTTTCTCACTTCCTTATGGAGACACATCGTCGTAGAAGTTCGGTTTGCTTTATTTTCCGTCTTTTTAAATAAACCAAATCTGACATAACACGAATCAATTGCTGTGGCCTCTCGACTTGAGCCATTTTGGTGTGATGAAGGCAAAATCACCGAAACGTTAGCGTTAATGAAGATGTGTGACAAACTCATGTATTTTTATTTTTGGGGTCTACTTTTGCAAAGATGCAGCGCGGTGCTCTAAAAGTAGAAGGCTCACCTCTGGTCAGCCAAGCCTTCTTTCTCTCCAGAGTTTTGAATGTACTGTAAGACCTGCCTTTTCAACGCTTCCTATGGTATATAAAGGTTGCCGACTACTTGTAATGAAGAGCTCAAAAAGTTGCAGCAAGGGTATCCCGGTTTCCAAAGGAGATCAGATCCAGACGTAATACAGCGAAATTCGTGATGTTATTAAGAATTTGCAGCAGAATTCATTTTCGCATCCAAACGCTTTCGTGGATGAGGCATCACGACAACAGACAGGATGAAGAAGTGAAGAGATCCGCACAATTAGTGAGGATGGGTAATATGAATGTTTGCTTTCTTTAACATTAACTTTTCGCTAGTTGCTCGAAAGGCGTTGGTTTTTTTAACTAGTGCATTTGCACCTAAGTTATTACTCTTGGTACTTCATTAACTTCCTATTAACAGAGGCTCGCAGTACTCTCAGTACAAATCGCAGTTGCATTAATGGCATACAAAATGGCGAGCACTGTTTTGTGCCAAAAGTGTTTTGCGTTATCCATTGTGAAATGTCTGACAATGTATGGAAGAAGTATCGTGGTTCCTCTGCTCTTCTTTTAGACTTTAGTAAATACCACGCCACATTAGTCTCCTCGATTGCTTCAGCTTTATATGTATTCATGTACTATGGTTCTTTTCATCGTGAAAAGTGGTGATAGCTAACGACTTTCATTGCTCTTCTTGAGTTTTCCAACCAACCAGCTATTCATTTGTTGACAGTACTCTGTCCTTGAATGCCACCTTTATGTTTCTGTCAACTACTTCTTATGCCCGCTTCTCAGTTCATTCAAAAACCGAAATATCGCGTAGGTTCATAGTGGAAGCTAGGAATATCAAGCTGATAATGCTACAAGAAACTTGATAAATATACTTTTGAAGCTGAAGAATTCGAGCAAACTAACTTAACTGGAATTTTTATGTAGTAAAGTAGTGTACACGAAATTTTTAATGACGGGTCTCAATATAACAGTGTAACTTTATTGTTTTTGTTGTTTCAGTGCAACAGCGTAGTTGTAATAAACCCATGTAAGCTTGTCAACAAACCAAGATATTGATTATTCAAACCAGGGCTAAATGGAAGTTGGTATTTAAAATACTGCTTTGCTATATGCCAGCTGATAGCAGCCCGACCGCAAAGTGACGCATTGCCGCAGTGGAGACAAATAGCATGGCTAGATGGCTGGAATGGCTAGAATAGATGGCTATCATACAACACTCGAATCATGTTAAACTACCATGTTAGATGACTTCCGTCCAGCTTCAAGAACGGTCCTGCATGAAAAGGTATTGCTGAGTGATTCGCGGAGTGCTCTACTCCTAGACTCGGCCCGATGTGACAACTACAAAAATTAAGGTCACAAGAAGGATCAGGGTCACAAGACAATACCGTATGTACTCAACTGGAATCATTGCAACTCTGAGAAAGGCGAGAGTGCCGAAACGTTAACCACAGTAAGTCGGCAATGTTCTTTTACACAGGAAGGTTGTTGGCTGATTGTCGAATGACAGTGATCGCCATTTATGTCTACAGTGTGTTTACGTTTTTAGTTTTTTCTCTGCGTTTGCTTTTTTTCGTTTGCGGCCTTTCATGGTGAACTCGGATCGTCGACTCTGAAGAAGACGAAAACGTCGAAGCGCTAGAAGAATAAAGGTTGTACGACAACCTCGTGTACGTTGCACAGTTTAAACCACAGAGGTGGTTTACTCTTAAGCTAGGAAACTCTAAATACGTGCCTTACTAATGTTGTAAGATAGTAAATCAAATATATCGTACCCATTCTCGTTAGTGCAATGGAAGCCGCCTAACAGGAGATATCTATGATTGCAGTACGATGAACAGCAAGATGATCACATGTTCCTTGAGAAGCTACTTTACGCGACAACGACACAGAGGTTTAAAAAGTATGCGAAAATTTATTTGAATATTCAAAATAGATATGAAGCAAAAGCAAAAGTAAAAAAGGAAGTAGAACTAGCAGTATTTTACAATTTACCATTAAATGATTGTCGTTTCTTTCCCATCTCCTTTCAATGGCGAGTTGATGTTGTCGTACAGAACTCGAGAAAAAATGAGGAGAAAAAACGTGGAAGCACTCCATTTTAACTCCACTGTCCGGTCGAAAAGGAAGCCAATATTTAAGGTAGATTATGGTTACTTCCTCGTGCGGGCAGTGGTCGGAGGCTCTCTGTAACACACACGTGAAATCGATCCCCGACCCCATGGCCCACCAAGCCGTCCATCCCTCCGGGTCGGCAAATTGATACCAGATTTGTCTGGGAGGGTAGCAGCACTGGTTCGATACATCGGCAAGCCACCGCGAGTCATTGTAAAGGCCAGATATGCATACCTCCAACGATACTTAATGAAGTAGAATGCATGGTGCAACCCTCAAGGATTGATCAACGTCGAGAGTTTTATCCTTTTATGGGTACTATGTAAAGCAAAACGTATTTATGTGAAAATAAACGGCGGATACTTACTTACTTGAAACTTGAACGGCCCGTCCTCAGTGATTGTACGGGACCCAGGAAAATCACCACATTTCAGAGATTTGCTAGTTAACTCATTGTGGTTCCCTGGAATCCCGATGTCCGCCTAACCAAAGTCTGCCCCAGGTTTTCACCACCACAGGCAGCCGCGGCCCTTGTGGGTCAGAGGGATATTTACCATCATGCGACCTTGATATCAAAACGGTGGTGGGTCCTGGTATTGCTTTACTCTTAATTAGGCTTCCTGATGGAAACGCCTGACTTCTTCTCAGCTTGGGAGACCTTGCCGAGGAGACGAATATCCCCGCTGTACATCGCAGCCCGACACCCATGAACACCTCCCAGCCAAATTGAGGCGGTAGACGATTGGGAGGCTGGAACAACGGATAAACCAAGAAAAATTTCAATAAGCAATTTTGATGAATATCACCTGTACACAAAACCCTCCTCAAAAAGCTGAACTGAAAGCGAATGAGATATTCATCAGCAATAGAACAAGAAAGAAACATCTATACATATTCTTACGAAGAAGAAATAGCTGTCGCAAATTTTAACTCGTAAAATGAATAAAGCCAATAGTATCATTCTATTTTTTTTATTTTATAAAGTCATTCACAGTCATCCTGTTAGCTCCACTTATTTCAAGAAAGGAGATTAAAGCAATTCTAGACTGGAATATCTTAAAAATCGACGTTGAGTAAGCTCCCTCCGACAGAAGTATTTAAACACTTTTCTAGAGCTGATTCTAGGTTCACTTAAAAAATTCCACATCACGACGACGAATGACCGTGGGCAATCGACTGGATTTAATCCAGCCCTGAAGAAGCCAAGGACTGCGAGTCGTTTGAAGCATGAAATTCTTTGTTAGCCTCATATTATGCTATCAATGAAATATTATGCATTAATTATCCACTGAATTCTGCTTTTTTTTCTATGTGCCAGCTAAGCAAATACTAACTGGTGCAGCATGCGTTGCGTCCAAAAAGGCAGATTAAGTTGGGTAGAGACAATAGATAGACATCCACCGTTTATAGGAAAGCACCGTCGAGTGAGATTCTTCATTCGATCTATGCTCTGCATTCGTTGATCAGTGAAATATAGGTCATCGAATCAGCCTTCGGTACAGAAAAACTACTAGCTCGAAGTAGAATGCACGGCTTTGTATGAATTTTTCACTTTCATCTTTTTCATGTTGCCACATAGCACAATTTCAAGCTTATAATAATTTATAACAATAATAATAATGCAACATTAACAATCTGACATCTAGTTGGGTGAACGAGCTGAGAGAAATTGTGCGAAGCACGACCGAAACACCAGCGAAACACTAACTGGATCACTAATAGTGCTCCTTATATGCCTTCTCTAATGGATTTCGCAGAAAAAACTAGAAAGGACACTCAGAGGAAGATTCTAGAATGTTTTTCAGTTAGTATGATACACAGAGCTGTTTGCCCAGAATGTTCGTGAAAGCTATACGGTAGCTTATACAGAAAATACATGCGACAGCGATGCAGTAACTTATACAAAAAGTTGATTGCAACGGCAGATGATGAAGAGTGCCTACAGCTGGCAGCTTCTTCTTCAGTGCACGCACTGCCGGAGAGAGAAGAGTTCTTACACAGAAATCACACAATCACAATTACGCAGGAGTTCTTACGGAATCCCTTTCCAGTCAGCCGCGAAGCAAGTGCATGAGGTAGTCGCTAAGAAACAATATACAAAAACTGAAAGGATAAATGTGTGATAATTATCAGTATGCAGCTAATGTAGGAAACATGTGACTGTTTAGAAAAGAAGAACTATTTGGGGAATAGTTACTATAATCCCCCCGCGACTTATGATCAAGACACCACATATTTTCAAGCATAACAACAATATCCCACTGCATGCAATAAGAAATAAAATGAGAGCTCGTGTATTTTACAGAATAATTAGAGAAGAGACGAACATGAATGATTTATAACAGGAAAAAAGCTTCATGTGATGGGGAAAAATGTGCATAGAAAGGGAGAGAAAGTGGAATGTACATCAATTTGTGGAGGAGGCCTTTGCTTCCAGTTACGCGAAAACGTGTGGTTGAGGCAACGCTGGCGCCACTCCGCTCTGGACTACTTCCGCCTTGGCTCTGTCGTGGTATCGACGAACACTATGTAGTAGAAAAAGTAGAATGCAACGTATATGGAAGAATACAGTAGCACTGATGAGTACTAGTCGAATACAGTATATGAGAATAGACGGAAGGATTATTTAGGAAAAGGATAAGGTCCCTCTTAGAGGTCGGTTGTTATAGCGGAGTTTCGGGTTTGTTCTGCGTCTTTCGGTTCTTCAATTGGTAGAGCCTTCTAGCTGGATTCAGTTTTCGTTGTACTTCTGTGTCGGCTATCTCCAGCGGAATTAGTAATTTGACGGATGTTCTAGTAATTCACTTATTTGGTAGTCTCATCTGTGCCTCTCTTGTCACTCCACATCGTTGTATTGCAATTCGACCACGTTGCCCATTTTCCATGTATTCAGAGGCTGGACTGGTTCGTAAATGAACAACTGTATCAGCGGTCGGAGTGCATGATGTTACGTTCTTGGTATAGATGTGCCATAAAAAATACATCGCCTTAAATCGATTACCTTGAACAACGAAGAGCTCGTACTTTTCCTCGCCTGGTTGAGAAACACAGTATAGTACCCATCATCTCCTAGCACGTTTTAATTTGTTCTTTTTTTCGTCTCCTTGAATTTCACTTTTCAATTCAGGCAGGCGACCCTTAACAACCTTCTTTTCTTTTTGTTCAGAAACTTTTGCCATCTTGACCACTTTCTTTGGCGTCACGTTTTCCATTCCGTAGTGGTTTCCAATTTAGAACAGATCTTGAAGTCATTTTGTTGCAAATGGAACCACATACATGATAGTTCTTAAAACAAGCTGTTGTCTCATGGGCTAGTATGATAGCATGAACAATTCGGTAACGCAGCGAATGAGTCAGTGAACGATAAAACACAGTGTGTTATCACAAAAAAATATCCGCAGTATCGGGTCAAGGAAAGCAGATAGTCTTATCAATAGTCTTAGAACTTTTACCAACATGGTTTAACGCGCCGACAACGCGTTAACGCGTTAACTTTGTCGATTTCCATTTGGTTTTCTGAACCAATGGCAAGCATAATTCAAAGGTAATGAGATCGATTCGTGCATACCGTCCTTATTACCCCTCTAATTGATTAGTGTGTCATGGCCATGAAGCATCGAATGGCCGCATGCCGCCGACAATCAGCTTTCCTGCTTTGATATTGGCACTTTCCTGAAAAAACAAATAGGCACAAGATCAACCAGAATGTAATTCTTTTCAAGCCTAAGTAGAAGAGTCTGCTCCAAAAATGTCTGCGAATCACAAGATACGCAATAATTTCTTGTGCAACTGCAACTCATTAAGCCCACATCACTACTTATTCAATAGCGTCCTGATCTTGATCACATTTGCCCAGAAGGATTTCCAAAATAGGAGTTTTGGTGTAGTAAGATGAAAATATGGTGCTACGTAACTCAAGAGATCGACTTTCTGTAAACTACAGCATAAATAGTCAATATATCCAGTACTAATAAAGATCTAAAACATAAATAAACGCCATACTGATCAAAAACTACTCACCGTGGTGTTCCGAGTGGAACTGTCGGCGCGTTGTCCACGTGGGATGACGAGCGAGACTCACTCATATCAGAAAATCGATTTGAAATAAGGCGCCAGTTCACGTGTGGTAGTGATGCATTCGCCTTCCCGGTTCACATTTGGATTTTTGGAATTAATCCAAAACTCC